>JANTPZ010092960.1:0-19992 GCA_025593235.1 Vachellia pachyceras
ACGCTTACACAACCAGAGTCAAATCCAAATAAAGGTGAAACTTTAAAACAAAGCAAGAACAACCACACAGGGAAAAAATTCAAAGCAAGATTAAACAAATCAATCTCACAGGATTTTGGGGGTAGAAAATCCCTAGGGTTCGAACCTACTTGCCCGAGAACAACCGCGCAGGTCTGACAACGGTGGACGTCGTCCGACGGAGCGTGCAATGCTCGTTCGGTGACGAAGATAAATGAATCCGCCACTCACAAAGCAGAAACAAGTTCGGCGTTCGAACGATATGCTTGTTCGTCAGGGTTATATTATGGTGCGTTTGGTTACATGGAACTGGAGTTGGGAAGTGGAATTGGGATTGGAACCCAAAAATAGGTCTGTTTGTTATCATGGAAGTAGGTTCCATGAAACCTAAAAAGGTTGGAACTGGGTTCCAACTTTCCCCCCAGGAACCCAGTTCTAGTTCCATGGAAATGGACTTCTTACCATTTTGCCCTTCCCTCTCTTCATCTCTTCGATCAGGAATGTCAAAGATCGACAGAGGTGGAGGTCTTGAGATGGCTTGCGACAGAGGTCGACGGAGGCGATGGCTTGCAACGGAGGTTGACGGAGGTGGAGGCCTTGCGACGAAGCGTGACGGAGGTCGATGGAGCTTGACAGAGGTCGATGGAGCTCGAGATCGATGGAGATCGAGATCTGGACTTGCGATGGCTTGCGACGAAGCTCGACAGCTGGAGCTCACGGCTTGCGACGAAGGTCGACAGAGGTGGAGGCCTTACGACGAAGGTCGACGAAGGTTGAGATTTGGACTTGCGATGGAGGCTTGCGACGAAGCTCGGCGGCTGGAGCTCGAGACTTACAATGGCTTGCGACAGAGTGCAACGGAGGTCGATGGAGCTCGAGATCTGGACTTCCATGGTTGAGCGCGACGGAGGTCGACGGAGGTTGACGGTGGTGGTGGCTGAAGGCGGCGAGGTTGACGACAGTGGAGGTGACGAAGTGAATTTTTCTGTGTGAGGGTATATTAGTCTTTTCACACAAAATATTACCTCACTTCTTCCAGCATACCAAACATACTTTTAATCTCACTTCCACCTCCAGTTCCATTTCCAATTCCACTTCCAATTCCACCAAAATCAGTTCCCCGTACCAAACTAATTAGGGATAATGTGACTGCGTCGAAAACTAATTACTCAAATAACAAATTTTTTACTAGAAAATGCACCTTTAAATTTAAAATTTATAAATTAATCACGATTTTGAATTTACCTAATCTCAAATCAAAACATTTGACTATCCAGGAATTTTGAATTGTGAGTAAAAAGATAATATTACCTTTAATTTGAGATTAGGCAAATTTAGAATCTTGATTTATACATGTCCGTCCTTTTTTTTTAATACTTAAAATGAAATATCATTTTTCATAAATTTAATTTATAAAATATAGAACACAACTTACAAATAAAATATTTAATACAAATTTCAAACAATACTAATCAAATATATATATATATAATACACTTCATAAATGTTGAATTTAAACATTACAATTCAAATTACATATAATTACAAATTAAATTATCAACAATCATTCAATATTAATTAGGTTTACATTATGATCAGAAAGTTATTAACAAATTTTTTTATTCATCAATTTTAATTTTTTTAAAAAAGTGGGCTAGTGGGCCCAACCCACCATTCGGGCTAAAAAAATCCACCTTCTAGCATGCCATTTTTTATCCAATCCGACTAACTACTTTTTTACAGGTCAAGCCAATATATTGAGCCCATTTGAAAACGTAATAAAGAATTACTTTTACGTAAGTTGAGGGAAATATGTGAAGGAGATTATTTCGTTTTATGGAAAAACACTATTGAACATGCATTTTGGATTCCCATAGGTTCAACAAAAAGGCCCATTAACGACACTAGAAAATATGGATCAAAGAGCACATTGGTGTGAGAAAAACCCATGGAAACTTGGTGAATGGATCTTGTGTGATCATTGGCAGACTTAGGGGAGAGCAAAAAACCCGTAGCCCGTGAAGCCCGCCCGGACCCTGAGAAAATTCCTTGGTTTGAACCCACCTGTTGTTGACCCATTACAGGCGGGCTGAAAACCAGCCCATTAAAAAAATAAACGGGCGGGCTACGGGCATGCCAACGAGCTGCACGTCCCTACCCGTATATGTTTTTTTAAAAAAAATTCCCATGCCCAAGCCCCCAAATGCCAAGTTGCCACAGCCCCATGCTTCCATTTTCAACCTCATTTACCCTAAACTAGACCACCACGGCACCGACGCTTTGAGCTGCATCTTTGACTCTTCCTGTTCACTCCATCATCCTCTACCATCACTTCACTTTCGCACTCTGAGCTACGTCTTCAAGTTTGACCTTCTGAGTCTTGCCTTGCATTTTGGTGCACTATCATTTAATGTGCTTCGTTGCCTTGCCTTTCTATACATAGCACTCTATTCTTCTCTCCATCAAGATCTACCCTCACAGTGCTTAATTTCCTTTAACTTTGCTTAATTTTCTATTTGCAGTTCAATATACCTAATCTCTAGGTTGGAACCCTAGAATCTAGATTCTCTTCTTTATCTCAGTGATGATCTTGTGAAGGTGAATTTCCCACCATTTCGAGATGCGATGATCTTGTTTACAAATCTGTTATACTAGTTGTAGATCTATGGTTGATCAGATGCAAGATTTGTGTCTTTGCCTATTTCGATTCATACTTGACTGGGTCTGTTATACTAGTTGTAGATCTATGGTTGATGGTGTGCCAATCGATTCATACTTGACTGGGTCTGTTGATTAGTTGCCTTGATAATTGAATATTGTTATATTTTTTTGAATGCTAAAGCTGTCATTTTGATGGAAGGTTTGTTTGGGATGAAGTGAAGTACCCAACTATGTCACCTTTGAAGGAGATTATGGATGGTATTCACGGTCAAGAGGCAAAGATTGAGGATGAAATAAATAATCTGGCAAAGGTTTGTTTGGGACTATCCTGTTAGAATGGCTGTCACCCAAGAGGGGGTGAATTGGGTGTCTTAAAAAAAAATTTTTGAAACTCAGTTGATCAAAATTTCCAAACCATGAGTTAATCAAAACAACATGTAAAAACAGATAAAGATAAGAGAATGATAAGCACACAGCAATTTATCCTAGTTCGGCCCTCTCTGACTGCGTCCAGTCCCCAGAGCACCTTTAAGATTTTCAATCCACTATACCATCCAAGTTTAACCAGGTACTTGGAAAACCATTACAATCACAATGTCAACACAGATACTTGTGAATCCTATTTCAAGTTAGTCACGGTGGGTACTTGAAAAACCCCATAAATGTTTCCAGGCTTTTATGAACTCAATCAAGTTTGTAACGTAGGTACTTGAGAAACCTTTACAATCACTCCCCCTTACCACATGTAAGGTTACATTGGAAATCACTTTCCCTCACAGTATTCGCTATAATAGAGACTCTCATGCTCTGTTTCTCAACTCAAACCCATAACTATAATCTCAAGATCCCAATCTTGAGTTTCTCACGGAAATATAATGAATTTGGATAAATCAATAAAATACTCTCTCAAAGAGTGGATATATAGACATTGAAGCTCTCGGAGAAGAAAGTACTAGAGTCCTAATGATATGCTCTGTTTTTGGTTTAGTGGCTTCATCCTCTTCGTCTTCTCTCGTCATCTCTTTCTCTGGCTTGAATGCTTTTCATTTATAGCCCAAACTTCATTTGCTAGCCGTTGCTCTGAGTTTGAATAGCCGTTAGAAAGAAGATTTTGCTCGTTACTCATAGTAGCTTGGTTTGTTCTTCTGCCAGAAATGATGTTCAACAGTCGCGCTGCGTAAGTCATTAAAGCTCATATTCTCTTATCAGACGACCTGGACAGTTTAATGAAAGAGCTAATAGAGCATTTATGAGAGCAGGTAATATTCAAAATATGCTAAGCATGAAAGAGGAAAGCTTCGGTAGATGATAGGCTAGCTGTGTCAGAAGCTCTATCAGAAAAATAAGGAACTCGAGTTTTCAATATCTCATAACTCGAGTCCTATAACATTGAATTTAATAGCTCAGTACTGAAACTTTCAGTTTTTATAAACATAACTCAAGTTTGCAATGAAAGTTCTGAAAGACAGTTTGAAAACTTTTTATTTGAAACTTCAAGTTTTGAAATCAAGTTTTGAGTTGTAGTTGTGAAACTTCAAGTTGTGAAAATGAGGACCCGAGTTTTAAAACTTTTGATAAAATGTCCAGTTGAAAAGGTCCTCGACACTTGAGTTCAGAATCTCAAGAACTTGAGTTTTAAACTTATGAACTTTTGATAAGCATAGAACTCGAGTTTGGAAAACAGTAAGACTCGAGTTCTGTAGAACTTTAAGTCAAAACTTCCAGCTTTTAATTTAGGTTTTGTGAGCATGTTATAAAACTTGAGTTTTGGAAATCTAGAACTTGAGTTTTATAAAAGCAGTTTCAAATATGAAGTTTAGAATATCTACACTCGAGTTTTGGTCATTTGGAACTCGAGTTTTATGAGCCATGAGATGCAACTCGAGTTTCCCCAAGTTATGACTCGAGTTTTACTAAATATCTTGTGTAACAAATCCATCCAGATCATGACACTCGAGTTTTGTTAATGCAGAACTCGAGTTTTACTTCATGAGTTGAACTTTCACAGGTCACAGTCAGCTTTCAACAAATGTCTCAACTTGTAATGCCCATATCTCTTTCAATTAAACTCCAAAACTTGTAAATAATATAAAAATGTAAAGCCCCATATGTCTACTTTCATATGCAACAAGAATCAATCCAAAAGCTGTTATATAAAGAAAGTTATGACATATGCAATAAGAAAAGGTCAGCGATAAAGTGTTAAATTCGACTACCAACTTTCGAAGATTATATCTCCTTCATATGAAATGCTTTGATGCTAGTTTAGGTGTCTATGAACCGCATTGTGAGTATAGTTTCATATGAAATTGGTTTCATATCAATTAGAGTTGTATTTCGGGAGCTATAAGTCAAATTCCAGACATATGTAGAGCTGACACAAAGCAGAGAAGTTGAAATTCGAGTTGTGATCATCCAGAACTTGAGTTTTGTAAAACTTCTTCCTAAAACTTTAGGTTTTGACTTCAAGTTTTGTGGAACTTCTAGCTCTGAAATTCTAAAACTTCAAGTTCTGACTGAAAGTTTTTGAACTGAAAACAAAACTTCTTTTTCAAACTTCGAGTTTTAATATCCAATCTTGAAAAACAATTATAGAACTTGAGTTTTGAAAATTCTTGACTCGAGTTTCAAAACATTTAGAACAGTTTCAACACAGTTTCAACTAGGGAGCTCCAGAAACTCATCAAGCTCGATTTTTATCTTTAAGAAATAGTTTCGAGCATCCAAAAAAAATTTAGATGAATGGTAACTCAATGTATGATGATATAACATCTATTTAAAACATTTTAACATTCAAATTGAGTTATTTAACCATATCATCTTCCAATTAAATAGAATGCCCAAATAGTAGTAAGCCAATATGCATTATAAAAAATTTTATTAAATCAATATGGATTATGAAAACTTTTTGCTCTATTATATTTGACATCATCAAAACTAATCATATCTAACATGTCCTTCTTGCTGCTCTTGATTTTTGGCTTGTCAAGAATGTCAGTGGGCATATTTTAGAAGGCTTGAGGCGGTGGAATGAAATAAATGATCTGGGTGAAAGTGTCTAGAGATTTGAATCTCTTGACCAAGAAGTAAGCTTTCTACAACTTTTGATTGTCTATTATATCCACTCAATTGCAGTAGATTGTACTCCTAGTGCTGCATAATACTTGCTTCTAAGTCATGGTTCTCCCCCTGTTTCAGTCATTGGCCTGGATGAATAGAAGGATTTATGGCTTTTCTGGTGGACCCTCTATCTTGTGGTAAGAAAATGTGGAATTATGGATTGAATACAGCATTCAAGGACACAATTTTTTGTTCTTGTATCCTTTCAATAGGAATGCAGTGTTTTATGAGAATACCAAGTATCAAATATTGGATAAAAGAAAAGTGCATCATTATCTTCTTTTTTTGGATTGGTTTAGTTATCAAGTCCTTAGCTCTTTGGAGTTGACAACAATGGCTTTGTTGTGTTTGTTTTTGTCGGTTGCATCAAAGTTATATTTGTTTTTCCTATTCTATATGAGAAAACAAAAGCACCCCGATGATTTAGATAAAAATGATTGCTTCTTATTATTTATGTTATACGGGCTTCTTGTAACCCGTTCAAAACCAGCCCATTTATTTCTAGCCCGTTTGAAAGAGGTTAAATGGGTTGATGTACGAATATGGGCTAGCCTGTACCCGTGAAACATTTAACGAGCGGGTAACAGGCAGGGGCACGGGCTGCCCAACCCGCTCGTTGCTCTCCCCTAGGCGGACCTACTTGGTCCCTAACGGGTGCAGCCGCACTACTTGACTTCCAAAAAATTAGGTATATATTAGTACTATGTGATTTATTTTGCATCTACTCATTTACTAATTTTAAACCCACTGAATTTTTGCTCAAATTATTTTCAAAAAAATATTAAGAATAAGTCTTACTTATCTTCTCAAAAAATAGTTTGCACCCCCTGAGTCAGAGTCCTAAGTTCGCCACTGCGAGTGATTGAAGGGAGGAAAAAGGTTGGAAATTTGTGAAGGGTAAGTGATTTTCTATATAACTAGAATTTACCTCCTCGCACGATGCGCAAGTAGATTTTATTTTATTTTATTAAAAAAGATATCACATCATAATCACCGTCAATACAATATATCTACATAACTTGCCCCAATACTATCACAACAAAGTTAACATTTAATGTTGTAACAAAAAAGTTAACATTTAATGGTAAATCAACAACTATGAACTTTATTGCTTAATAACCAAATGACATGCAATTACATTGAAAGCATTTTGCTTACCACTTGGAATTGTAAACATCAAATTGTATCCCATAAATAAGATTTCCCTATAACCATTTACATTCATTCTGACACCGACAACTTTAACCATTAACATTGTATCATTAAACTTACATATAATTGGCCACCGGAATAATGTTTGTATGGTGAAAGTTTTTTTCACATCCTTCATTGGTTTTTTAGGAGACTCTTTAGAATGTTCATGCACTTGAAATAAAGAATTCAACACTTCTTTCTGAAGGTCTTCCCTACCTTTCCTGTGACATTGTAAATCAACTCCTTCGTTAGAAATTGTGCTTCTATTACCAAATAAACAGAGAAAGCAAACTGAGAAACAAAATGTTAGAACAACCTATTACAGAATAAGGCCTATTAAAGCAAAAGACATAGTATATTCCCACTTTTCTTTAACAGTGACCATGATTGTAACAGATGTAGTAGATATTAACATATGCAAGAAAAGAAAGAAGGAAAATGGAAAGCTAGAGCATACCATGGATAATCTACGTTCTATGATAGAGAAATAATACCCTTCCCTAAACCCCACATCAAATACTACTCATCAATATAAGCCCCTCTGCTGTTTAGGACCTATTCTTCCAATCCTTGCATAATGATCCTATAAAGCCTCTAACACATCTGAACTCCTAGAACCCTATAGGTCATAGATAATAATGGGAAAGTAGATCACATTGCAACGTTACTGCTTTTATTGTTTTCCTTCCATTAAGAATACTTCGTGAAAAATTAGATATTATTCATTTCAAAAGAAATAGAGCAAGGCATATAGGGCTACAAATTATTAGTGATAGAATATTGGACTCATTGCTATGTAGCTTTTTTCTTCCAACACTTTAAGAGAAATAGTAAAATGCAACATGGCTAATTTGCAATATCATAAACCAAAAAAAAAAAACTTGATGCAAAAAGGTGCCCATAATGATTTTTATATTCTGATTTAAGATGAATCATATAGAGGACAGGCATATAGATGTTTTATATAAACCTTGTCATTTGGGTAAACTTGATCAAAAGCAATGTTGTATTGCCCATTGGCATCTAAAAATCTCCTATCTGCCATCTCCTTCAATTTTTTTTGAACATCAACATGTTGTAGAGTTGATGAATGCTACTGCTTTAAATAAATCACATCCTTTCCACCCATCTTCAAACCAACAATAATATGCATTCCAAAAGTCTCAATAAACCTGAAGTTACAATAAATAGCAATATAAACATGAAATTACAGTAAATTGCAATATTCATTCTAGTCTCTGATAAATTTATAGATAAAAACATGTGACAAGCATCAGTCCGATCATGCCTGTTGAAATAATTTTAGGACTCAATTGTGTGTGCACCATTCAGCAATTACCAATTTCAGAAACAATAAAATAAAGAACTATATAGCTACAGGCATAGAAGACTGCAGATCCACATGAATTATGGTGATCTTGTAGCAACCGTCAATCAGGTTTTCTATTTGCAATCTAAATGAAATTCAAGCAAGGCAACCTAAGATAATGAGTAGATCAATGTAAACAAATATCTTCAATCATGACAAATTGGCACACAAAGAGACCAGTATGTTTAATAGTTATCACTAAGAAGTACCAACTAAAGATTATCTTATATACCAGGATGTTAAGCAAGAAAATTTTGGCAAAACATAAAACTTCTTTTTTGCTTTCAATGAAGTTGGGTTTCATCAAAGCAAGAAAGCAGCCAGTCAGATGCAACCATAAGGTGAAACAAATCAGGTATAACTAAATCAGGTCCATATGAGAAAATTATGTTTTTAAGCTCATTTATAGCCTTATGATAAGCATTTGTATACCACCATACAATGACGATAAATAATCTATCGAAGAACTAATGCGTAAAAATCATAGACATTGAAGTCCTGAAGCGTGAGATTTTTTTTTCTTTTTTGGAAGGAGACATAAGTTCTAATAAAGGAAATATAGGTCAAAGACAAGGACTTAAACATGATAAAATAAAGAGGCAAGCATATTACAGAAAAAATTGCAAACCATTTAACCCATATGAAGTTTCATATCATCCAAACTATTGCTATATATCATTGCCATATTTTCAATAAACAAATCTTTATTTAATAAGAAGCAAAGTATCACAGAAGCTCAAATGGTTAAGAATCTACAACATTAGAGAAATCCATGATTCCAACATATAATTTAGTACTAACAATAACAGTTAATTTAGCATGAAATTTTATGATTGCTTTACCATTTGGTCAGAACATTTAAGAAGACCAATATTTAGCTTGCTAAAGCAGGTGCGTCCCATGATGGTGATACATCATTTTTTACAACATCACGGAGTACCATCTAAGATTTCTCTAATGTAACAGTGTAAAGTGTAATAAATACCCCATCAAAAGCAAGGGTCTTGGTATAGGCCGCATAAAACCAAAAATGTTCTGACGAGGGAGTGCATATACGTCAAGCAAATAACTTAGCACATTACCCCCGGCTAAAACCATAAACCAAAAATTAATATCAAAAACCCAGCAAGATGATGCATAAGCATAATTAACACAAAACTCAGTACATTACCTTCGAGCTAAACCTTTAAGCTCCATAACTCAGCACATTACCCCCGGCTAAAACCAAAAACAAAGTCAGAAACCCAACAAAATTATGCATAAGCATAATTAACACAAAATTAATATCAAATCACCTCCTACGTCAAGCAAATAATGCATATACGTGAGAAATAGATTACTCCACGGGTGTGTAACCTTAACGATGGATAGAGCTATAGTTCAAACTGATACAGCGATCTATATCTGCCTACTCCCTTACGAATGAAAATAATGAAAACCTTCAACTCAACAAAAAACAACTCTCATTCCACCCCCATAAAAAAAAAAAAGCAGGTCACATGACAGGAAAGGTTATGCTTCCTTATATATGATGTTACCAATTTTAAAATATAGTATAAAATCTGAGGCATAAAACAGATGAGAATTCTCTCTTCTCCCCTCTGTAAATTTGTCAATGCTTAACATGAGAAGTACATTATCCATTTTAATGCAAAATACCACTTAAATTACTATTAAATGTCTACAACCTGATCCTTGCTCGCTACTATAAGGTAAGTTAAAAAGGGTAATTCCCCAGGGTATAGATATGGCTATCCTCACAACCATTAGGGGAAAATTTCACTAAGATGCCACACTTTCAGCAACTACATTCTACAATCTAACTGTAGTTAATGGTGTGCGATATGCTTCAACACATTTATGTTATGTGGACCAACCAGATAGATGTCTACCGAAAGTTATATGACATATGGGGTGACTAGTATGATTTAAAACAAAAGTGTAATAGTCATATTCACCTGTGCAAACTTGAGGATTTTGTCGAAGGGACCATTTTTAATATCCTGCGATGCTTCATCCTCACCGAGGATGCTTTTGAGCTCATCAATCAAGTTATGGGGTTGCAGAATCCGTTTCCCCTGAGCCACATACCTTCAAAAGAAAAATACAACCATCAATAAACCAAAATCCACAAGTAATATATTTTCACCAAGATCATAGAAAGAGAGAAAGAGAAAAGCAGAACAGAGACACGCACCTGAAATACCAAACACATAATCGGACTACAAAACTTCATGTTTTCTTTCATTTCCTTAATATAATTACACAGGCTAAGAAATTTTCACACGCAACTTTGCAAATTACAGCACCAAAATCTGTTAACCTGGGGCAAAATTGTACAATAATCAATATAAGATATTACTTTTATTTATAACCGACAAAAAAGCTAAATATGAGCATAAGCTAAATGATACTTGATTCGCTATCAACGCTTGATAATTTCATGCTCGATTCGCATAAGCTAAATGATGGTGAATTCCCTATTGAGCATACTCATCGCACGGAGATAGAGATGTTGAAAAAAAATAAATGAAGCGGAGGAGATAAATTGATGAGTATGAGATTCAAATTTAAATTTTGAAATATAAACAAATTGAAGGAAGATAAAAGAAACTGAGGTAGAAAGTCACAGCACGAGAAGGGAATAAAAGCAAGTTCATCAATCTACTCTACTTACGTGATTCTAAAGGGTATTTGAAATGGGGGGCATGTCTTCAAAGAAGGAGCATCTTGGGCAGGGTGAAACCAGTTCAAAATTTATGGGGGAGGGAGGAGAGACGGTGGAGAAGAAGACAAGGAATGGTGAGGGTGAGCGCTGAGAGCACGAAGAGAGAGTGAAAGCTAAGAGATGATAGAGTGAGGAAGATAGACTGAGAGCTGAGATGCACACGAAGCAGAAGCTCGGACACGACCAGATCATATTAGCTTTTGTTAATTGTGTTAGTGTAGGATTTGACCAAGAGGGGGTGAATTAGTCAATTTAAAAATTAAATTGAAAATCACAATATTAAAACAATTTCACCAAGCTGAGGGATGAGTAGAAGAACAAGAGAAATTTATACTGGTTTGATCCTTCTGACCTATGTCTAGTTCTCAGAGCACCTCTGAGCTTTTCAATTCACTATCCAATAATAACTGAGGCCAACACAGCCTTTACAATGGAGAATCACACTTCCCCTTACAATATGCACTAAACAAAGTCTCACGTTCTTTATTTCTTAACAAATTACAGCCCAACAAATTTAAGGTCTCAACCTTGAATAACTCATAGATTTATAATATATTTTGCTAAAAGAAACTCTCCCAAAAGAGTAGATAGCAATCGATGAAGTTCATAATAAGAATTGAAGAAATTATAGAGAGATTGATGAATGGCTTTTAATGGTCGTAAAAAATGATCGTTGTCTTTGTAATGAATGCTTGGGGCTTTTATAGATGAGAGGAATGAAGTTGTCATTAGATAGAGTTTAATATCCGTTACTCTCATCAACCACCTCTTCGTCTTCACCATTAACGATGCATTAAATGCGTATCAGGAATGTTGGCGATGACAACTTCATGTAATCTGTCTGGAATAAATGTGAAGACGTGTGGGCAGCTTTTTCTCTTTCAATGATAATGGGTTTTAGCATTTATGAAGGCAGGTGAGATTCAAACGTTGTTAACACAAATGTGGAAAGCTGCAGAGAGCAGGTAAAAAGCTGTCAGAGAGAAAATAGCCGTTGGTAAAACAACACTCGAGTGTTGCAAGACTAATACTCGAGTGTTGGTGGCACTTTCATAAAAACTCAAGTATTTAGAATCAATTCTTGTGTAATTTTGAAAATTTTTGCTCGATACTCGAGTGTTAAAAAAACCAATACTCGAGTGTTTACAACACTTCATTCAAATACTCAAGTGTTCTACTTCAAGTATTCACCTTGGTCAAGAAGAAAGTTCAATACTCGAGTGTTGTAAAAATGAACACTCGAGTGTTCACAATACTTCCTTTGAAAACTCAAGTGTTCTGCTCAGAGTGTTGATCTTTCTTTGAAAAATGACTCAACACTCGAGTGTTAAAAGAATCAGTACTCGAGTGTTGCCAACACTTTCAGTCAAAACTCAAGTATTCAGTATAGAGTGTTGTGTCTATTTTGAAAAGAGCTCGATACTCGAGTATTGCAAAAACCAATACTTGAGTATTGACAATACTCTCACTCAAAACTCAAGTATTCTGCTGAGAGTGTTGCACCTTCATTGAAAATTGGCTCAATATTCGAGTGTTGTGAAAATCAATACTCGAGTGTTTACAACACCTTCATCCAAAGCTCAACTATTCTGCCTGAAGTGTTGTGCTCGTTATGAAAAAAAAATTCGATACTCGACTATTGCAAAATCAATACTCAAGTGTTGACAACACTTTATTCCAATACTCAAAATTCTTATGAAAGTGTTCAATTTAAAATGTTTTAAGTTTCAATACTCGAGTGTTTCAAAAAACATCACTTGAGTTTTGTCAACACTTCAACCTAATACTCAAGTGTTCACTCAAAGTGCTAAATCACAGAAACATTTTGAACACAATACTCGAGTTGTCCATAAACACTGCTCGAGTGTTCACAATACTTTCTTCAATAACTCAAGAAGTGTCTAAAAGTATTGATTTTAACCAGTGTAAAATACCTAATACTCAAGTTTTACCTCTCAGTACTTGAGTATTTACAATACTTTCAAACAAACTTGTTTATTGAATCACAGAACTTGATTGGGTCCATTTGGCAAAGCGGTAGAGAAGTACTTATGGGCTTATTCACACAAGCCGAGGCAAATATGTGGAGGAGATTGTCTCGTTTTGTGGAAAAACACTGTTGAACGTGCTTATGGCTACAAGCTAAGCGTTGCCAAACAAGCACATTAATTTAAAATCATCAATAGATTAAGCTTCATAATTCCTGAAATCATTTTGTTATCATCAAAACATGGCATCAACAAATTGTAGGTGTTGGCTTTACGTACATGAATGTAGTGGTAAAAGTATAAGTAAAAGAATAGGTAAAGCATTTGTTAATTGCTGACCCATTCTGCATAATGGGGGAAAAGGACAAAAGAGAAGGTAAAATGTAACTTCATATTGGATGGTCAGAATTTGATGGTAATTCAAGCAAGCCTTGATGCCCATCATGCACGAAGCCCAATGAAGATGAAAATTGAAGCCAAAAATCCTTATGAATAGTGAAATGAGTCTGGAGCTATGGTGAAGCCGTGAATCACTAAGATGCTAGATGGAAGAGATTTTATAGATATGTTTATTCTTCTTCCCTTATTTTTGCAATCTTATTCGTAAGAGTCGTTTGGTTTTTTGTGTGGACAAATGGGTTTTGTATTGGAGAGAGAGGTGAACATGCATCATTGTTCTAATAGGAGGATGCTCATTCTTATGTGGTATTTTCTTTCTTTCTTTCTTTCTTTTTTGCATTATTTTGGTGTGCATAAAGATGCATGGGCATATTGGATCATTTGTATATCCTTCTTTCAACAAGTATTCATTAAGATGATTATACCACATGATCTTTTTTGTATAAGTTTCTTGATATACAAAGATCCCATCTTTTATGTACTTAATCTATAATCCAAGATAGCATTTCGTTCTTCCTCAGTCTTTCATTTCAAATTCTTTCTTCAAACAATTAATTGCCTTTTGTAACTCTTCAGGAGTTCCAATGATGTTAATATCATCTACATAAACAGCAATTATAGCAAACTCACTTCCAAATTTTTTTCATAAAGATGCATGGGCATATTGGATTATTTGTATATCCTTCTTTCAACAAGTATTCATTAAGATGATTATACCACATGATCTTTTTTATATAAGTTTCTTGATATACAAAGATCCCATCTTTTATGTACTCAAACTGTAATCCAAGATAGAATTTTGTTCTTCCTAAGTCTTTCATTTCAAATTCTTTCTTCAAACAATTAATTGCCTTTTGTAACTCTTCAGGAGTTCCAATGATGTTGATATCATCTGCATAAACGGCAATTATAGCAAACTCACTTCTAGATTTTTTTCATAAAGATGCACGGGCATATTGGATCATTTGTATATCCTTCTTTCAATAAGTATTCATTAAGATGATTATACCACATGCGCCTTGATTGCTTCAGGCCATACAGGGATTATTCAACTTGATTGAGTATTGTTCTTGAGAACTAAAATTCAATGTTTCTGATTTTTTAATTCCTTCAGGGATTTGTGCTTCTGGTACTTTTAGTCCTTCAGGGACTTTCATATAAATATCATTGTCAAGTGAGCGATATAAATAGGCAGTCACAACATCCATTAGATGCAAATCAAGCCCTTCATTTAAAGCCGGGCTAATCAAATAATGAAAAGTGATCGCATCCACTACAGGTGAATACGTTTCTTCATAATCGATACCAAGCCTTTGTGTAAAGCCTTGGGCTACAAGACGTGCTTTATATCTTATAATTTCACCCTTTTCATTTCGTTTCCTCACGAAAACTCATTTATATTCAACATGCTTTACATCTTTTGGATAAAGACTACAGGTCCAAACACTTTTCATTTTTCCAATGATTTTAATTCTACCTTAATGGCATCTTTCCATAAGGGCCAATCTTTTCTCTGTTGGCATTCACTAATGGATTTTGGCTCATGATCCTCATTAGTATTCATTATATCATATGCTATATTATAAGCAAAGATGTCATGAAAGTTGAATTCATTTCGGTCCCAAAAGATTCCATTCATAACATAATTTATTAAGATCTCATTATTTTCACATACTTCAGGTATCTGTGTCTCTTTTGGGACTTCCACATTCTCTTTTGGAGATGACTCTTCTGAAGCTATTATCTTTTCTTGATTATCCTCGATTTGACCATTTATATTTTTAGATCCTTTTCTTTTTCAAGGATTTTTATCTTTGGAATTGACTGGCCTTCCACGCTTCAGGGGTGATTTGGATTCATTCATGATAGGTTGTCCTTCAGGGACATTAATTATGATAGAAGCATTAGCAGCTGGGACATGTGAGTTTGTTACTCTTTTTGGGTCAGTAAATGCTTCTGGCATTTGATTAGCTAAATTCTGTAAATAAATTATTCTTTAAACTTCCAGTTCACATTATTTTGTCTGAGGATCAAAATGAGCCAATGATAATTCATTCCAACTAATCTCATGAGCCAACTGCTTATTTTCTCCCCTAATGTTGGGAATATTGATTCATCAAAATGACAATCAGCAAATTTGGCTATAAATAAATCTCCTATAGATGGTTCTAAATATTTTATGATTGAAGGATATTCATACCCAACATAAATTCTTATCTTTCTTTGGGGACCCATTTTTGTGCGTTGTGATGATGCTATTAGCACATATACAGCACACCCAAAGATCCTTATGTGGGAAATATCATGTTTTTGACCAAAAACCATTTGTGAAGGGGAAACTTTTAGATAACTTGTTGGCCTAATGCGAATCAACATTACTGCATGCAAAATGGCATGGCCCCAAGCAGAAATTGGGAGATTAGATCTGATAAGTAAAGGCCTTGCAATTAATTGCAATCACTTAATCAATGATTCTACAAGTCCATTTTGCGTATGAACATGAGTTACAGGATGTTCAACATTAATTTCAAAGGACATACAATATTCATTAAAAGATTGCGAAGTAAATTCACCAATATTATCAAGACGTATTTTCTTGATAGGATAACAGGGTAATGTGCTCTTAATCTAATCAATTGAGCAAGTAATCTCGCAAACGCCAGGTTGCGAGAAGATAATAAGCAGACATGCGACCATTTAGTTGATGCATCAATTAAAACCATATAGTACCTAAATGGACCGCATGGTGGGTGTATAGGCCCACAAATATCCCCTTGAATTCTTTCCAGAAAAGTGATATATTCACTTTGTACTTTGCTTGGTGAGGGCCAAATAATCAACTTGCCCTTGGAACATGCAGCATATGAGAAATCATGGGATTGTGGTACTTGTTTACACTTCAGGGTATGTCCACATGAATTCTCAATTATTTTTTGCATCATGGTTGATCCGGGATGGCCTAACCGATCATTCCAAGCATTAACTTCATCAGTAAACTTCTGGTTTACATTGACAAACTACTAGTTTGTATTGATAGACTTCTGGTCTACATTAGTAAACTTCTGGTTTACAATAGCATGTGTTTCAATTATGCTTATAAATGTATAGTATAAACCAGAAGAAAATGTAGTAAAACTTTCTAATACATTCTTTTTACCAGAAACTATTTTTGTGACATTAAGATATTCTTAATTATTTTTAATTGATGTTTCTATGTGATATCAATTTCTGTGGATATCCTTGAAACTTAGCAAGTTTCTCTCAGACTTAGTAGAATAAAGTGCATTATCAATGCATAATTTTGTTCCTTCAGGCAATAAAATATTAGCTATTCCGGAGGCTTGAATTAGATTTGTTCTACCATATATAGTCTAAACATTAGCTTCTTGCATTATCAAGAAAGAAAAAAATTATCATTTCTGAGTATGATGTGTGTTGTTGCACTATCAACGAGACATAAATCTTTTGGATTGATGCTAGTAAGATTCATTCTTCGTTACATAAAATAAAAGAAAACATATAATTAAAAGGGAATATATTATTATTATTACAATTACATTTAACCACACTAAAACATAGATGTTCAAACAGACAAATAACTTAAACTAGGAAATCAGCAACATCCAAATGGGTAATGTTCATGTCACCATAAAAATTATCAGCCTGATCAACAGGATTTATCTCAACATTTGCTCCTTTACCATTATTTTTCAGTGATCCTTGGTAAAAGTTAACCAGGTGTCTTGGTGTACGACAGGTATGAGACCAATGACCCTTTCCACCACAACGATAACATGCACTTTCAGCATGCTTATTTTGCTCACTAGTTTCCTTTTTATGGCTCTTATCAATTTTTCCCTTCTTCATGTGGGAATTTGAACCATTATGAATATTACTAAGGCCACATCCATGATTTTAGCCATGTCTACGTCCTCTTCCACGTCCACGACCATAAACAAATTTGTTAGATACTACATTCACTTCTGGGAATGGATTCGAGCCAGTTGGACGGGATTCATGATTCTTTAATAAAAGCTCATTATTTTGTTCTGCCACAAGGAGGCAAGAAATTAACTCAGCATATTTCTTAAAACTTTTTTCACGAAATTGCTGTTGCAGGAGCAAGTTGGATGCATGAAATGTGGAGAATGTTTTTTTTCTAGCATATCATCATCAGTGTTATTCTCTCCATACAATTTCCATTGAGAAGTAATTTTAAACATAGCTGAGTTATACTCGCTGACAAATTTAAAATCTTGCAAACACAAATACATCCAGTCAAAACGAGCTTTTGGAATTATGATCATCTTCTGGTGATCATACTTTTCCTTTAAATTGTTCCAAAGAATAAGTGGATTTTTAACAGTCAAATATTTAATTTTTAGACTTTCATGCAAATGGTAGCGTAGAAAAATCATGGATTTGGCTTTATCTTGGTTGGATGCGTGATTCCCTTCTTTAATTGTATCTTCCAGACCATGGGCATTCAGATGAATTTCCGCATCCAGCATCCAAGATAAATAGTTCTTTCCATAATGTCAAGAGCCACAAATTCAAGTTTTGCAAGGTTTGACATAGTTTAAACTAGTTAAAGTAATAAAACAAATTATTAAAATTTGAAATATAAACTGCAGTATATAAACAATAAAATTACTGTAAAAATAAAATGATTCATAAAGTAAAATATTAAAAGAAATTAAAACTTTATGGCTTCATGCCATTTAATTCTCATGGCTTCAGGCCATTAAAGCCAAAATAGGGAATTAATTATATAGCTTTTGACCATATAATTTTATAATAGAAAACTAAGGCTGAATGGCTTTTGGCCATTTAATAAAGTAGAAAATAAAAATTTATGACTTTTGACCTTTTATCTTCAGTATAAAAATTGTATATGGCTTCTGGCTACAATATATCTTAGAAGCAAATCAATATGGCTTCTAGCCATATTAAAAAAAATATGAAGAATTAAATGAATATAACTTCTGGCGATATATATGATTTCTGGTAATATAATTTCTTAATATAAAATCAGATATATGTAAGGCTTTCAGCCATATAAATAATATGTACATACATATATATATAAGAACTTGCAAATTAGATTTAATAAGAAAAACAATAATAATCTCCAATTTAAGTCATGGAACCCAATGTTTAAAACAATCGGTAAAAGATTCACTTTAATTCCATATATTGGCCCGATGTTTTAAAACAATCGGTAAAAGATTCACTTTAATTCCATATATTGGCTAAGAATATCCTAGATAGATCAATATTAAACAAATGTATAGTAAAAGAAAGTAGATAAAATCATTAAAGTAATTATGGGGGAAGTATACCTTCGTCAGAACAATCGTGCTGGTAACGTGTTATAAAAAAAAGAGCTATTGGGATAAATGATAAGAGAGGAAATTGGAGAGGAAAATTGGGGAGTAATTCTCATTTACTTTTTCAGTGTCTCATTCATCAAGTGCAAAGGCTTATTTATAGCCTCTAAGAATGACCTCCAAGGGTCATAACAATTAATAATACAATTGATACAGATATTAATTGTGACTCAACTCTTTAGTTTCTCAGTAACGATTTATGTACAATATTTATAATTCAATAGATCAAGAGTCAATTGATATCTACTTATTTAATATATTTATAATAATAAAAAATTATCTTATTTTATAAAAAAATTTCATGCCTGCCTAATGTCAGTTTTCATTTCTATTTTTTTAAGAAGAGAAATTAAGCCTAACCCTAACCGTCCTCCCTCCCCATCGCGGTGACTCAGTCTCTCCCCCTTCTCACTTTCTCCACTCTCCAGGTCGCCATCGTCCGTCACGGCGTCACGCTCGGAGTGCCCCACTCGGACTCAGTCGCAGCTCCGTCTCCCTCGAGCTCCCGGTCACGGTCACTGTCTTCATTCATCATCCTTCTTTGCTTTGAAACGTAGAGGCCAAGAGTGCATCTCAGTGTTGCTCTCTTAACAATACGTGGTGGTCTTGATTGAAAATGGATGTCAATAATGACTTGAATAATATGAAACTCGAGGACACACCTATGCAAATGGATTCTGATGACTCTTCTGGTGTCCAGGTATTCTCTCGAAACTTGCTTTTGCTCTGTTTTGGTATTCTTTTCATTTTAGAAAACGAGTGAAATTAGAACTGGAGCCTGAATTCATTGGTTTATTGAGGTTCATATTTTCAGAAGGTTTTGACTTCATACCACTTTTGCATGTAAAGCCGAAAGGGTAAGCTATGTCTAGAAATTTTCTTTTACACTTCCTTTTGAGCACTTCTTTGTAGAAGAGTTTACTTAGAAATTTGCCTTAACACTTCTTTTTAAGTGAATTTACTTAGAGGTTTTGAATTTTTGGTCTGATGATGTTATTTCTTTGGTATTTATTTTGAAGGCAAAGGACAAAGAGAAAATGGAGCTAAATGAGACAATGAAGCAACTGCATATTGAAGGATCATCATCTGGGAATCCATCAGTTAATTTCAAAAGGAAGCCGGTCA
>JANTPZ010092961.1:0-14222 GCA_025593235.1 Vachellia pachyceras
ATTTAATGTTTCAAGCTTCTGCATTTATGAGAGTAGTTAGAATTCAAAAGTATCGTTACACAAATAAGGAAAGTAGGTGTAAAGCATAAGTGAAGTGTCAGACATAAAGCTGTCATAAAGAGAAAGAGAGACAGTGCTCGAGCATAAGGATTTTGATGCTCGAGTGTTGCTCAGAATATTTCAAAGAAAAGCTTAGTGCTTTGATGTAGTGCTCAAGTATTATATGAAAGTGTTTTGAAAAGAGTCAAATACTCGGTACTAAATCTCAGTGCTTGAGTACTGATAATGCTTCCTAGGAATACTCGAGTATTCTGTGCAAGTGTTGGAAAATATAAATTTTAAAACTTCACAATACTCGAGTGCTGAATCATTGTGCTCAAGTGTTAGCATGCTGGAAGTGAGTGCTGGAGAATTATCAGAGAGTATTGGTGAACAGTGAAAGTTTTCAGTCCGATACTCGAGCATTGAAAGCTAGTGCTCGAGTGTTTACAGTGCTGGCAGTCAATGCTTGCAGTGATGGCTTCCAGTGAAGTGAGTTAGGTCACAACACTCGAGTGCTGTTAATCTGTACTCGAGTGTTGGCTCTGCTGGAATCTACTACTTGAAATATTACTTGACAACACTGGCTATGCTGTCAGCCAACGTTGGAAGTGTTTCCTGATAGTATTGAGAAAAACAGTCAACACTTGAGTACTGCAATCTAGTGCTCGAGTATTGGAAATACTTTCATCCAATGCTTGGAGTGTTGATTGGAGTATTTTCAAAAAGCCTCAATGCTCAAGTACTGTAAACCTAGTACTAGAGCATTGGCTCTGCTGTCAGCCAATACTTGAAGTATTCACTCAGAGCATAGTTTAAAACTTCTTTTTAAAGACACAGTGCTCGAGTACTACATCTGAATTTTGAAAAAAACAACACGATTTAAGGAATCCTAATTCCAAACTGAGTCACAATTGATGTTTCCATTCAAATCTAAGAGAGTTAAATGTTTATTCCTTAAACACTAGTCTTGTTGGAAAAAATATGGGCCCTTTTTTATGTTGAAATATTTGAATTTTGAAAAAAAACAACACGGTTTTAGGAATCCTAATTAAAAACTGAGTCACAATGGATGTTTCCATTCAATTCGAATAGAGTTAAATGTTTAATTCCTTAAAAATTAATCTTGTTGAGAAAATATGGCCCATTTTTATGTTGAAATATTCGAATATTTAAAAAAACACGATTTAAGGAATCCTAATTAAAAATTGAATAAGAGTGGATGTATCCATTCAAATCTAAGACAGTTAAATGTCTAATTTCTTAAACACTAATTTTGTTGAAAAAATATGGGCCATTTTTTATGTGAAAATATTTGAATTTTTGAAAAAAAACACGATTTAAAGAATCCTAATTCCAAACTGAGTCATAGTGGATATTTCCATTCAAATCTTAGAGAGTTAAATCTTTAATTCCTTAAATACTAATCTTATTGAAAAAACTATGGCCCATTTTTATGTGAAAATATTTGAATTTTGAAATAAAAACAACACTATTTAAGGAATCCTAATTCCAAACTGAGTCACAGTGGATGTTTCAATTCAAATCTAAGAGAGTTAAATGTTTAATTCCTTAAACACTAGTCTTGTTGAAAAAATATGGGTCCTTTTTCTGTTGCAATATTTGAATTTTGAAAAAAACAACACGATTTAAGGAATCCTAATTACAAACTGAGCCACAGTGGATGTTTCGATTCAAATCTAAGAGAGTTAAATGTTTAATTCCTTAAACACTAATCTTGTTTAAAAAATATGGGCCCTTTTTTATGTTGAAACTTTTGAATTTTGAAAAAACAACACGGTTTTAGGAATCCTAATTAAAAACTGAGCCATAGTGGATGTTTTCATTCAAATATAAGAGAATTAAATGATTAATTCCTTAAACACTAATCTTGTTGAAAAAAATATGGGCCCTTTTTTATGTTTAAATATTTGAATTTTGAAAAAACAACACGGTTTTAGGAATCCTAATTAAAAAATGAGTTACAGTGGATGTTTCCATTCAATTCTGATAGAGTTAAATGTTTAATTCTTTAAATACTAATCTTGTTGAAAAAAATATAGGCCCTTTTTATGTGAAAATATTTAAATTTTGAAAAAAACAACACGATTTAAGGAATTCTAATTAAAAACTGAGTCACAGTAGATGTTTCCATTCAAATCTTAGAGAGTTAAATCTTTAATTCCTTAAACACTAATCTTGTTGAAAAAAATACGGGCCCTTTCTTATGTGAAAATATTTGAATTTTGTTAAAAACAACACAGTTTCAGGAATTCTAATTAAAAACTGAGTCACAGTGCATGTTTCCATTCAAATCTAAGAGAGTTAAATCTTTAATTCCTTAAACACTAATCTTGTTGAAAAAATGTGGGCCCTTTTTATGTTGAAATATTGGAATTTTGAAAAATAACAACACGATTTAAGGAATTCTAATTAAAAACTGAGTCACAGTGGATGATTCCATTTAAATCGAAGATAGTTAAATCTTTAATTCCTTAAAACTAATCTTGTTGAAAAAATATAGGCCCTTTTTATGTTGAAATATTTGAATTATAAAAAACAACACGGTTTTAGGAATCCAAATTAAAACTGAGTCACAGTGGAAGTTTCCATTCAAATCTAATAGAATTAAATCTTTAATTCCTTCAACACTAATGTTGTTAAAAAATATGGACCTTTTTTTATGTTGAAATATTTAAATTTTGAAAAAAACAACACGATTTAAAGGAATCCTAATTAAAAACTGAGTCACAGAGGATGTTTCCATTCATATCTATGAGAGTTAAATCTTTAATTCCCTAAACACTAATATTGTTGAAAAAATGTGGGCCCCATTTTTATGTTGAGATATTTAAATTTTGAAAAAAACCAACACGATTTAAGGAATCCTAATTAAAAACTGAGTCACAGTTGATGTTTCCATTCAAATCTAAGAGAGTTAAATCTTTAATTCGTTAAACTCTAATCTTGTTCAAAAATATGGGCCCTTTTTTATGGTGAGATATTTGAATTTTGAAAAATAAACACGATTTGAGGAATCCAAATTAAAATCTGAGTAACAGTGGATGTTTCCATTCAAATCTAACAGAGTTAAATATTTAATTCCTTAAACTCTAATATTGTTGAAAAAAATATGGGCCATTTTTTTATGTTGAAATATTTGAATTTTGAAAAAAACCAACACGATTTAAGGAATCCTAATTAAAAACTGAGTCACAGTGGAAGTTTCCATTCAATTTTAATAAAGTTAAATGTTTAATTCTTTAAACCCTAATCTTGTTGAAAAAATATAACCCCTTTTTTATGTGAAAATATTTGAATTTTGAATAAAACAACACGGTTTCAGGAATCCTAATTTAAAATTGAGTGACTGTGGATGTTTCCATTCAATTCTAATAGAGTTAAATATTTAATTCCTTAAACAGTAATCTTGTTGAAAAATATGGCCCCTTTTTATGTGAAAATATTTGAATTTTGAAAAAACAACACAATTTAAGGAATCCTAATTAAAAACTGAGTCACAATGGATGTTTCCATTCATATCTAAGAGAGTTAAATCTTTAATTCCTTAAACACTAATCTTGTTGAAAAAATGTGGGCCCCTTTTTTATGTTGAAACATTTGAATTTTGAAAAAAACCAACACGATTTAAGGAATCCTAATTAAAAACTGAGTAACAGTAGTTGTTTCCATTCAAATCTAAGAGAGTTAAATCTTTAATTCGTTAAACTCTAATCTTGTTGAAAAATATGGGTCCTTTTTTATGTTGAAATATTTGAATTTTGAAAAAAAAAACCACGATTTCAGGATTCCAAATTAAAATCTGAGTAATAGTGGATGTTTCCATTCAAATCTAACAGAGTTAAATGTTTAATTCCTTAAACTCTAATCCTGTTGAAAAAAATATGGGCCATTTTTCTATGTTGAAATATTTGAATTTGGAAAAAAACCAACACGATTTAAGGAAACCTAACTAAACACTGAGTCACAGTGGAAGTTTCTATTCAATTTTAATACAGTTAAATGTTTAATTCTTTAAACACTAATCCTGTTGAAAAAATATGACCCCTTTTTTATGTGAAAATATTTGAATTTTGAATAAAACAACACGGTTTCAGGAATCCAAATTTAAAACTGAGTGACTGTGGATGTTTCCATTCAATTCTAATAGAGTTAAATGTTTAATTCCTTTAACACTCATCTTGTTGAAAAAATGTGGGCCCCTCTTTTATGTTGAAACATTTGCATTTTGAAAAAAACCAACACGATTTAAGGAATTCTAATTAAAAACTGAGTCACAGAGGATGTTTCTATTCATATCTAAGAGAGTTAAATCTTTAATTCCCTAAACACAATCTTATTGAAAAAATGTGGGCCCCTTTTTTATGTTGAGATATTTGAATTTTGAAAAAAACCAACACGATTTAAGGAATCCTAATTAAAAACTGAGTCACAGTGGATGTTTCCATTCAAATCTAAGAGAGTTAAATCTTTAATTCATTAAACTCTAATCTTGTTCAAAAATATGGGCCCTTTTTTATGGTGAAATATTTGAATTTTGAAAAATAAACACGATTTGAGGAATCCAATTTAAAATCTGAGTAACAGTGGATGTTTCCATTCTAATCTAACAGAGTTAAATGTTTAATTCCTTAAACACTAATCTTGTTGAAAAAATATGGGCCATTTTTTTATGTTGAAATATATGAATTTTTTAAAAAAAATATACGATTTAAGGAATCCTAATTAAAAACTGAGTCACAGTGGATGCTTCCATTCAATTTTAAGAGAGTTAAATCTTTAATTCCTTAAACACTAATCTTGTTGAAAAATCTGCCGCCTTTTCTATGTTGAAATATTTGAATTTTGAAAAAAATCAACACGATTTAAGAAATCCTAATAAAAAAAGAGTCACAATGGATATTTCCATTCAAATCTAAGTGAGTTAAATGTTTAATTCCTTAAACACTAATCTTGTTGAAAAAATATGGGCCTTTTTTTTACATTGAAATATTTAAATTTTGAAAAAAAACAACACGATTTATGGAATCCTAATTAAAAATTGACTCACAGTAGATTTTTCCATTCAATTTTAATAGACTTAAATGTTTAATTCCTTAAACACTAATCTTGTTGAAAAAATATGGCCCCTTTTTATGTGAAAATATTTGAATTTTAAATAAAACAACACGATTAAGGAATTCTAATTAAAAACTGAGTCACAGTGGATGTTTCTATTCAAATCTAAGAGAATTAAAGGTTTAATTCCTTAAACACTAATTTTGTTGAAAAAATATGAGCCTTTTTTTATTTTGAAATATTTGAATTTTCAGAAAAACAACAGGATTTATGGAATCCTAATTAAAAACTGAGCCACAGTGTATGTTTCCATTCAAATCTAAGAGAGTTAAAGGTTTAATTCCTTAAACACTATTGTTGTTGAAAAAATATGGGCCCTTTTTTATGTTGAAATAATTGAATTTTGAAAATTAACAACACGATTTAAGGAATCCTAATTAAAAACTGAGCCGCAGTGTATGTTTCCATTCAAATCTAAGAGAGTTAAAGGTTTAATTCCTTAAATACTAATGTTGTTGAAAAAATATGGGACCTTTTATGTTGAAATATTTGAATTATAAAAAAACAACACGGTTTAAGGAATCATAATTAAAAACTCAATGACAGTGGATGTTTACATTCAATTCTAATAGAGTTAAATGTTAAATTCTATAAACACTAATCTTGTTGAAAAAATATGGCCCCTTTTTGTGTGAAAATATTTGAATTTTGAATAGAACAACACAGTTTCAGGAATCCAAATTAAAAACTGAGTGACAATGGATGTTTCCATTCAATTCTAATAGAGTTAAATGTTTAATTCTTTAAATACTAATCTTGTTGAAAAAATATGGCCCCTTTTTTATGTGAAAATATTTGTGTTTTAAAAAAACAACACGATTTCTGGAATCGTAATTAAAACCGAGTCACAGTGGATATTTCCATTCAAATCTAATAGAGTTAAAGGTTTAATTCCTTAAATACTAATGTTGTTGAAAAAATATGGGACCTTTTATGTTGAAATATTTGAATTATAAAAAAACACGGTTTAAGGAATCATAATTAAAAACTCAGTGACAGTGGATGTTTCCATTCAATTCTAATAGATTTAAATGTTAAATTCTATAAACACTAATCTTGTTGAAAAAATATGGCCCCTTTTTGTGTGAAAATATTTGAATTTTGAATAGAACAACACAGTTTCAGGAATCCAAATTAAAAACTAAGTGACAGTGGATGTTTCCATTCAATTCTAATAGAGTTAAATGTTTAATTCTTTAAATACTAATCTTGTTGAAAAAATATGGCCCCTTTTTTATGTGAAAATATTTGTGTTTTGAAAAAAACAACACGATTTCTGGAATCGTAATTAAAACCGAGTCACAGTGGATATTTCCATTCAAATCTAAGAGAGTTAAATGTTTAATTCCTTAAACACTAATTTTGTTGAAAAAATATGGTCCTTTTTTTTGAAAATATTTGAATTTTGAAAAAAAACAACACGATTTAAGGAATGCTAATTAAAAACTGAGTCACAATGGATGTTTCCATTCAAATCTAAAAGAGTTAAATGCTTAATTCCTTAAACTCTAATCTTGTTGAAAAAATATGGGCCCTTTCTTATATTGAAATATTTGAATTTAAGAAAAACAACATGATTTAAGGAATCCTTATTAAAAACTGAGTCACAGTAGATGTTTCCATTCAAATCTAAGAGAGTTAAATCTTTAATTCCTTAAACACTAATCTTGTGGAAAAAATATGGCCCTTTTTTTATGTTGAAATATTTGAATTTTGAAAAAAACAACACGATTTAAGGAATTCTAATTAAAAATTGAGTCACAGTGGATGTTTCCATTTAAATATAAGAGAGTTAAATGTTTAATCTCTTAAACACTAATGTGTTTAGAACGGAATTTGACCAAGAGGGGGTGAATTGGTCTAATAAAGAATTTCGCACTTTTAAACAAGATGAGGTTAGAAACAAAGTCACCGAGATAAGAGAAAGATGATGAACACAGAGATTTATCCTGGTTCGATCTCCTTGACCTACGTCCAGTCCTCAGGGCACCCTCGAGATTTCCAAATTAACTAACAGCAGTAAAACAAGCTGGGAATCACTCCCCCTTTCTCTTCTCACTATAACAGAGTCTAACACTCTCTGTTATTCAACTCACTTTCAGCCCAATTTACTCAAGGCCCCATCCTTGAGTTTCTCACAAGTTTACAAGGTATTTTGGCCTCAAATATCTCTCTCAGAAGAGTAAATGGCTAATAATGAAGCTCAGAATGAATGAATGAAGGATTACAGAGAACGTAGTAAATGCAGATATTAATGCTCAGGATGTTCGTTTATCTTCTGTAATGAATGCTAGTCCTTTTATAGTTGAGAATTGATGAAGTGTCCGTTAGACCGCATTCAATAGATGTTACTCTCATCAATGACCAATGGCTTCTGCATTAATGGCATTTAATGCTTCTGAGTCAGATGACGATGAATGTTGCAGAATGACATTAAGATCTCCGAGCCTTGGACTATGCTTCGCCTCTTTCCTCATTGATTATTTCAAGCTGCTGTATTTATGAGAGCAGTTAGAATTCAAAAGTGTCGTTACACAAATAAGGAAAGTAGGTGTAAAGCGTAGGTGAGGTGTGTCAGACACAAAGTTGTCAGAGAGAGAGACAGCGCTCAAGCATAAAGTTTTAATGCTCTAGTATTGCTCAAAATATTTCAGATAAAAGTTCAATGCTTTTATGCAATGCTAGAGTATTGTGTGAAAGTGTTTTCAAAAGAATCAAATACTTGAGTGATAAATCTCAGTGCTTGAGAACTGATAATGCTTCCTTAGAATACTCAAGTAATCTGTGCAAGTGTTGAACAATATAATTTTGTCAAATCATAATACTCGAGTGATGAAATCATGATGCTCGAGTGAAGGTAATGCTAGAAGTATTGTGACAGTATTGGTGAACAGTGGAAATTTTCAGCTCGATACTCGAGTGATGAAAAACTAGTACTCGAGTGTTAGTAGTGCTGGCAGACAATACTTGCAGTGTTAACTTATGCTCGAGTGTTGCCTCTGCTGGAAGCTTTTACTTGAAGTATTACTTGACAGCATTGACAAAGGGCTCAACATTCGAGTGCTTCATTTACAGTGCTCGAGTATTGGCTTATCCTGTCACCCAATTATTGAAGTGTTGTCTAACAGTGTTGAGAAAAATAGTCAACACTTGAGTGCTGAAATACAGTGCTCGAGTATTGGCAATACTTTCAGCCAATACTTGAAGTGTTAACTTAAAGTATTTTCAGAAACCTCAATGCTCAAGTACTGGAAACCTAGTGCTCAAGCATTGGCTCTTCTGTCAGCCAATACTTGCAGTGTTCACTCAGAGCATAGTTTAAAAACTTATTTTCAAAGCACAGTGCTCGAGTATCACATTCCACTGCTCGAGTACTGTCAATACTTTGACAAAAACACTCAAGTATTTTCAAGAAGTACTGATTCAATACTCAAAACTTGTGATTCAAGAATCATTTTGCAATCTCTTAACACAATTCTATTATCATCAAAACAAGGTATCAACATTCTCCCCCTTTTTGATGATGACAAAACCATGAATCAGAATTTTGAGATTGAAATAAAATCAGAGAGCATAAAAGCAGATTAGGCATAATGGTAAGCATGATATCTTGATATAACTTCTCATAAACTGAACATAAACTGAATCACCATGGTCAAGAGTACAAAAGCAGTTAAAAATAAAATTACAAGTAAGATTATTCCACAGGAACAAGATAGACACAACAGACACAAAAGCACTACAGACTTATTCTCCCCCTTTTTGTCATCATCAATAAGGGTCAGTGAGAGGGAGAGGGAGGAGCTTCAGTGGTGGATGAAGGTGCATCTGCCTGAAGGACATCACTGATGGGCTGAGGATCAACAGAGGGGGCAGGTGTGCTGAAGGAGGTGGTAAGGGAACTTGAGGAGCAGGTGAGGGCTGAGGATCTAGATGGAGAAAGGAAGATCAAAAATCTATCATGGCAAGCACTGCTTTAGGGGAAGAATCCTCAGGTGAGTGTGCTTGAGGAGAAGGAGGAGGAGCAGCAGCAGAAATAGAGGCTCGAGACTCTTTGATGAATTCCTCAATAGAAAGCACCCTACTGTCCAACCCAGTCACCTTGCTCTGCAATCCATCAAGTTTTTCCAAGATTTTAGCCTTGAAATGTGAAAGTTCCTCGCCGATTTTAAGAATTGCAGTTTCAAAATTCTTGCCAATGAAGAAATCATTTGCAGCCTTCAAAATGGTGTTCATGTATGTCTGTGAGTGAGTCTTCAAGTTATCCACAAAGTGTTCACTCATTTTTCCAAACTCAGTCTCCATAAAGTGTTGAATAGCTACATGAGCAAAAGAGGGAGCAAATGAAGGCTGAGGAGGAGCAGAGGATTGAGCTTCATCTTGGCCTTGTGAAGCATATGTGGTCCTTCTCTTTCTCTTTTTGGCCTGTACTTGTAGAGTTTCAATGCTTATATTCATTCTTCGAAGGTGTGCTTCTCCAAATGAAGTTGGCTTAACCACTTTGTCCAATATGTGCCAAATTTTGATACTCTTCAGAATAAATGACACTAGAGAAGGATAAGGCACATTCATCCTCTTTGAACCTGAGTGCACAAATCTCCACATCTCATCAAAGATCATTTCTCCTATGTTCCTCTTCTCCTTTTTCATAATTCTTGCCATATTGCGATAATCTATGTAGGCAAAGTGAGTGTAATTGCCACTCTTATTCACTATACATCTAGAATAGATGTAGTGAATGACTTTCTGTAAAGGTGGCATAGCAGAGGGCTTAAAAGGAAGAATTCCAATGAAAGACTCTCCAGGCCTTAGTAAGCCAAAAATTTCATCCTCAGTCAAGGTAGATAAAGTTTCATCAAACTCAGTAATACCAAGGAATCCATTCAATGTCTTGAAAGTGATGGAAATTTCTTTGCCCCTCATCTTTGTGACCATTGAATATGAAGTAATTTCTCCATCTTCATTGGTTACAAAGTTTGAAGACATGTTATTGTAAAAGATCCTAATAATCTCAGGGCAGAAATTGTCTTTAATTTGAATCAAAGGCTTGTAATGGTCCAGAAACTCAGATACCTTGAACCCCATTCTATCCACTTCCTTAATATCCACATAAACAGCAGGGCATAAAGGTCTATTTTTCAACTTCTCCTCATAATTAGAAGGATTAGAAATAAATACCGAATTGGTGTTGAATCCCTCTGGAGCCTTAGGCAATTCAGTGCCCTTCTTTTTCCCTTTGCCCTTTCCTTTTGGTTTCAGTTTTGCCCTTGAAGAAGTAGCCACAGTAGTTTCATAAGTGGTTCCTTCACTCTCAGTTTATGAGTTAGTGGCAGCAGTTTGAGTAGGCACAGACTGAGAGGTAGCAATCAGAAGACCCTTACCCTTTTCTTTCAAGATGGATTTTGGTTGGCTTGTAGTAGACTTTTGAATGGAGGGAGCCACTATTTCCTCAGTGCCCATGGGTTCATTGATTCTCACCTTTTTGGATGGAAGTTGAGAAGTAGACTTGAATTTGGAAGAGGATTGAGACTTGCTCTTACCAGCAGTGGACTTTGTGCGTGCCATTGGGATTTTTGGAAGCAAATTTTGATAGTGTGAGGAAATGAGAGTACTCGGCAACGAGAGGAAAAAGAGGTGATTTGAGAGGTTAAATGAGTGTAATGATGGATAATAATGGAGGGGTTTTGCCGAAAATCAGTCTCTGGGAGAGGTTGTAACTGTTGAGAAGCAGTTACAGTAGTTCGGGTTGAGAGGATTTAGTAATGCTCGAGTGTTAAAGTGTTAATGAAACAGAGAGCATAAGTAACTAGAATCTGCCATTGCTTGAGTGCTGATATTTAGTGCTCGAGTGTTGGTGATTAGTGCTCGAGTGCAAAATGTTAGTGCTCGAGTGTTTCTATGAAGATGAACAGACAAAGCAATACTCGAGTGCTAAGAACTCATGCTCGAGTATTGCATTTGAGTGCTCGAGTATTGATTTTCAATGCTCGAGTATTGGAGTCTTGGACTATACTAACATATAACAGATGTCAACACTCGAGCATTACCAATCTTGTGCTCGAGTGTTGTACTCTAATGCTCAAGGACTGTCCCACAGTGCTCGAGTATTAATTTTCTGAGTAAGAAAAACTTACTTTGCTCGAGCATTGAGATTGAATGCTCAAGTATTACTTGTGCTTCCACCCTTTGCTAGAGTGTTAACTGCTAGCATGAACCAGATTCTTTAGTTTGCTTGAATACTCGAGTATTCTACTAGTTGTGCTCGAGTATTCCACCTTATGCTTCCAAAATTTGAATTAATGCTCGAGTGTTCATGCTTTTAGTGCTGCAAGTACTTGTTCAAAACACCTGTAAAACTTTGACAAAATACTCCAAAGCTTAAGTTAGTAAAAGTTAATCATCAAAACAACTTTAAATAATTTTTACTTACAATTCATTGGGATTTACCATTCCCAATTCTCTTCTGATATTTAAAAATTGTTCTCTAGCCAATGGTTTTGTAAAAATATCTGCCACTTGAAGATGAGTTGGAATGAAGTCAACCTTGATATCCTTCTTTTGCACATGGTCCCTAATGAAATGATGTCTAATGTCAATGTGTTTGGTTATTGAGTGATGTATTGGATTCTTGGTGAGACTGATGGTGCTTGTATTATCACAATAAATTGGAATTTCTTTAAACACCATCCCCAAATCCTGAAGTTGCTGCTTCATCCACAAGACTTGAGCAGAACAGCTTGCAGCAGCAATATACTCAACTTCAATAGATGATAATAACACAGTTGATTGCTTTTTGCTGAACCAAGAAACTAAGGTACCCCCAAGGAATTGACATTGACCACTTGTGCTTTCCTGTCAGTTTTGTAGCCAGCATGATCTGAATCTGAATATGCAATCAATTGATCATTTGCTCCTTTTGGATACCAAATTCCAAGATCAATTGTTCCAGCAAGATATCTGAAAATTCTTTTTACATTTTTAGCATGAGATTCCTTTGAAGCAGATTGATATCTTGCACACATTCCAACACTAAATTGGATGTCTGGCCTACTTGCTGTGAGATAAAGAAGGGATCCAATCATTCCTCTGTATCTTTTAATATCATAGTATTTTCCATTGATATCTGCATCAAGGAGTGCTGTTAAACTCATGGGAGTATCAGCACTTTTGCATTGATCCATTCCAAACTTCTTAGCAACTCTCTAAGATATTTGGTCTGATTTATGAAGATTCCATTCTTTCTTTACTTGATTTGAAGACCAAGAAAGAAATTCAATTCTCCCATCATGGACATTTCAAATTCAGGCTGCATAATCTTAGCAAACTCTTGACAAAGATCATTATTAGTGGCACCAAAAATAATGTCATCAACATAAATCTGTACAACTAACATGTTTGATTTTGAATGTTTAATAAATAATGTTGTATCAACTTTTCCTCTAACAAAATCTTTGTTGATTAAGAAACTACTTAATCTTTCATACCAAGCTCTTGGAGCTTTTTTTAAACCATAAAGAGCTTTCTTTAGTTTGTAAACATAATTTGGTTTGAAAATATCTTCAAATCCTGGAGGTTGTTCAACAAAAACTTCTTCCATGATAAAACCAATTAAGAAAGCACTTTTGACATCCATTTGAAATAATTTAAAATCCATTATACAGGCAAAAGCAACTAACATACGAATAGCTTCTAATCTTGCCACAGGTGCATAGGTTTCAATCAATGCCTTCTTCTTGATTATACCTTTTGCAACCAATCTTGCTTTATTTCTGACAATGATCCTGATTCATCAAGTTTGTTCCTAAATACCCATTTTGAAGCAATGACTGGATGGTCTTTGGGTCTAGGTACTAAATCCCAAACTTGATTCCTTTCAAATTGATTTAGTTCTTCTTCCATAGCAATTATCCAATCATTGTCAGTTAAAGCTTCCTCAACATTCTTGGGCTCTATTTGAGATATGAAAGCTGAAAAATTGAGCCTCATTAAATCTTTTTCTGGTACGTACACCTTCACTCACCTCTCCAATCACTTGATTGATGGGATGATTACGGATGTACTTTTAGGCTCTTGGTTGAGGAGATTGAGGATGTTCATCTGATTGTTCATTTTCAAAAACTTGAGATGGATGACAATCAGTTGAACTTTCCTTGTTTGGATTTCCAAAATCTTTTGAAATAATAATTTATTTATCAACATCAGATTTTGCAGGAGGATTAGTTTCAACAAACACCACATGCACAGACTCCTCTACCACACAAGTTCTTTTGTTAAAGACCCTATAAGCTTTACTCCTATTTGAGTAACCAAGAAACAAACCTTCATCAGACTTGGGATCAAACTTACCAAGATTATCCTTACCATTATTATGAATGAAGCATTTGCTCCCAAATACATGAAGGTGTGACAGATTTGGTTTTCTTCCCTTGAATAACTCATATGGTGTCTTTCCAAGTGAAGGTCTTATGTATGCCCTCTTTGAGATGTAGCAAGCTGTGCTTAGAGCATCTGCCCAAAAGACTTATGACACTTGCTTCTCTGTCATCATTGCTCTTGCTGTAACACCTCTTATCTATCCCTCTTAGCTTCCATTATAATGATTTGGAACCAATTAATGACCTCAAGTAACTCAAATTGTCAAAAGAGACTAAATTGAAAACTTTCATTTTTAAGAAATTTACTATTCATAGTTTTTCGGGCTAACTTTGAAAATTCATAACTAATTCTAGAAAAATAGAAATTGAGTGGTTCCAACTTCTAATTGAAGCTTACAAATTCCTTTATGAGGGAAAAATACTCATTTTAACAGTAACTGGTCCAATTGGTACAGATTCTTTCGTGAATATGTACTGTTCATATGGTAATTTTCATTTTTTCCCTGGATTTTCTGTGATTTTCCGTCAAATTTGGACAGCCATAACTCTCTGTACAAAACTCCAATTCCAGTGATATTTGGCTTGTTTTAAGTCTTACAATATGAACTATTTTTCTATAAAATTTCATCTCATTTGGAGTTCATTTGCTATGTTTCCCGATGGGGCAAA
>JANTPZ010092962.1:0-10177 GCA_025593235.1 Vachellia pachyceras
AAAATTATACAAAGTAAGGGCATTTTGGTGATTAAGAGATATGTAAGGGCATTTTGGTCATTTGACAAAGTCAAAGTCAAACAGTTGACCAAAATATCAGAAAAATTCATAGATACCCAAAAGATAGAGCAGAACTCACTGATTAACAGAGATTCGATAGATTGCTGAAAATCAGCCTAGATTTTATTTATAGAATTTTAAAGATTTAATGGCTGAAAATAATTATTTGTGAGATCAAGAGACTTTAATTAGTCGAGTCAGGGCAAAAAAAATAAAGTGAATTTTATAATATTTTATAAAATTATTGCCCAATATACAATGAAGGCGAATTCTCAGAACGGAAGGAAAAATATCCGAAAATCCTGAAAATATAATTTTATTCAAAAATTAATTCTAGACAATTCGAAGGGAAATTTGATGAAAGGAAAAGGGCTAGAGTATCAGTGAAAATTATAGAAATTTTTAATGCCCTAAAAGTTATTTGCCCATTGGAAATACGTTTTTCAGGGATTTTCGGTAGGATAGAATTACCCTGTTATTTTTGGACGAATTTTAGGGGTATTTTTGGAAAAATATTTCGCCATATTAGTAAATGAATTATGGAGATTAAAAGTGGAATAAAATATCTCCAAAAGAGCATAGAAAAATTTACCGGAATAAAGTTATGTTTACTGGTAAAAAGGTAATCGGTATAAGTAACTGAATGGTAACCGGTTGAGTTAGAGTGACTAAGAATCTAGAAGCCAGTTACTCTCAATTATGACTACTTTTTGCCAACCAATTAGAAGCAAGCAAGTGGTGGAAAGGTGGATGAATATTGACCATTAGATTAAACTTCCTTATTAAGTTTAAATCTCAACCATACAAGTTTTGTGAAGGGATTTTTATTAAGATAAAAATCTTCTCTTCCTCCTTCATTTGATTTCGTCATTTTCAGCCTAAGGAAGTGAGAAAGAAGATGCCATTAATGGACACAAGAGGAAGAAAAAGTTTCAAGAAATCACAAGGTAAGAAGCTAAACCACGCAAACCTATACATTTTCTTGATCCTTGCAACCTCCTCTACCTTTCCCATGGATTAATTTCTTGATTAAACCCTTGTTTCTCAAGATTGAAAGTTAGAGTTCATGATGGTGAAAATGAGAAAGAGAGGGATTTAGAAGAAATTAAAGGTTGCAAAACACTCCTTGAATGATAAGGAGTAGTTGATGTATATTTGCTTGGGTTTGATGGTTGTATGAATTTTTTGAATCTCAAACCTTAAGGGGAGGTGCTGTCCAATTTTATATTCGATGAGGAAGAGTTGTTTTTGAGCTAAATAATCCATGAGAAGTATTTTGGGATCAATAATATGTCATTATATGTGAAGAAAAGTTGAAAAATCCAATTTTTGGAAAATTTCCAGATTTTCATCCAGATCTGGTTCATGAAGAAATAATGTGATTTTCATGATTTTGATGCTTCCAATGAGTTTAGAAGGTAAAATGGTGTAGGGTATAAGTGAGAAAAAGTTTTGGGAAGCATTTGAAATCATGAGAACAAGTTTTGATATTTTAAGGTTCTTGAAAAAGCAAGAGAGGGTGATATTACATTTTTATGGTTTTCTTGCAAAGTTGATGGCTTGAGCTTGATGATTATGTTCTTGTGTAATGTTTAGGAAGTTTAAATACCAAAGAAATTGTTGGAAAAGATTAACAAGAGAGCTTCAAGTTCAATGGGAATTAAGAGGACAAGGTAGCAACACTCCTAACCTTGGCATCTACTTTGCATTGATTATATATATGTATTAATTGCCATGTTTGTTGTGTGGTTGTAGCCATTTAAATTGTGAAACCTTACTTGTGTGAAAGCATGATGATTGTTATGCAATGATTGTCTTGGCTTGGTGAAAACTTGATTGATTGTTCTTGTTACATGGCATACTTGATTTCATTTAATAATCATGCATGTAGATGTATTATTAGATTGTTTGCTACTGGGATTTCCTTGAAATATGACCCTTCCCAACTAACCATTTTAGGTGCAAGTTTAAGCAAGGGCAAAGGAAAGGTTAGTGAAGCATAAAGGAGCATGATGTGGTGATTAGTTATCGAATTATATAGTGTACATGTTTAAGTGTTTGGATTAAATGTAATCCATAAACCTCTTCATGCTTTGGTTACATTCCTATGTGAAATATAACATGTGGATGTAGTATTATTATGTTGGTAAAAAAGGCATGAAAAAGGATGAGACCAAATGGTAAGAAATAAGTGAAGTTGCAAGATAAAAAGGGTCCAATGCCCTTTTCAATTCCCTAAGTTTGGGTTGTGAGGAAAAATAGTAAATAAATCCCAATTGATCTGAAATTTGGTGGAAAAATATATGGTATGGTTTAAAACAAGCTGATGTTTGCTGGAATTAGATTTTTATAGAAGAAGTTATGATTTCCAAAGTTAAGAGAAAACCTGGAAAATTGAAAAAAGACAATATGAACAGTGTAACTTCATGCAATAAACCATATCAATTAGGCTAGTTTCTGGACATATGAGTATTTTTACCTATAGATAAGGTTATAAGCTTCATATAGAATTAGTTATGAATTTTCAAAGTTGGGCCAGAAATCTGGAATTTTGACCAAGTGAATAGTAACTCAGATTGAAAATTTTTATTTCACTTATTTAGTCAATTTAAGCTATAAAAGGCCCTAGAGTGGTTTAATAATGAAATAATATGAAGCTAATGAGGTAAAATAAGGAGCGTTACAGTATGCTAATATTGTGAATTTAGTTACTAGATTTACTCCACCTTTTATGAATTCACCTTAGGAGCAAACGCTTAAAAGTGAGGCCCGGCATTATATATGTGATGCAGCTCATTTGTAGAGAATATGTAGTGATCAAGTGATCAGAAAATGCGTATCAAATGAGAAATTTGAGCCTATCATCTCGGCTTGCCATTCCATGGTTTGTGAAGGGCATTTTAGAGAACCGAGGACAGCTAGAAAGATTTTAGATTCAGGATTCTATTGGCCTTCGTTATTTAAGAACTCATATTTGTTTTATCGTGCTTGCGATAGATGTCAATACTTTTGGGATTAGGTAAGTGTCATGAAATGCCTCAACAACCCTTTTTGTTCTGTGAAATTTTTTATGTCTGGGGAATTGATTTTATGGGACTTTTTCCTTCATCATTTGGCTTTGTGTACATACTTTTAGCCATGGATTATGTTTCAAAATGGATTGAGGCAATTCCTACCAGAAAAGATGATGCTCAAACTGTATTGAAATTCATCAAATCAAACATTTTCTGTAGGTTTTGTATTCCCAAAGCCATAGTAAGTGATAGGGGCACTCACTTTTGCAATCGAATTATGAATAAACTATTTTCAAAGTTTGGTGTCACCTATAAAATCTCCACTGCCTACCATCTGCAAACCAATGATCAAGCCGAAGTATCGAATAGGGAGGTGAAGTGCATCCTAGAGAAAATGGTTAAACCCTCATAGAAAGACTGGAGCCTCCGCCTAGAAGAAGCACTGTGGGCTTACAAGACTGCTTACAAATCTCCAATTGGAATGTCACCATACAGGTTGGCTTTTGGTAAACTGTGCCATCTTCCCGTGGAGCTGGAGCACAAAGCATATTGGCTAGTAAAGCAATGTAACATGGATATGGAAGCACTTGGAAATGAAAGGAAGCTACAGCTACAAGAAATGGAAGAATTACGATTGGAAGCATATGAAAATGCCCGAATGTACAAGGAAAAGACTAAGTTGGTACACGACAAGGGTATCTAGAGAAAGAACTTTAAAGAGGGCAATCAGGTGTAACTTTTTAAGGCTCGCTTTAGTTTTAAACCGGGAAAATTCAATGATCGTTGGGACGAGCCTTTCCTAGTAATAAAGGCGCACACTTTCGTTATGGTAGAGCTTAAAGATGAGGAAACTGGAGCAGTTATGAAGGTTAATGGACATTTATTAAAGCACTAACACGAGAACTACAAACCGCCTTAGCTATCAGGTTGTTCCTTTCCCTCGCTTACTATTTTACTATAACTCTGAGTTTCTGCTGGAATGAATTGATGCAATGATGCATAGTTTAAGTGTGGGAGAAGAACTGTTTAATAGGAGGTAGAGTAAGTAGATTTTGAATTAAATAAACTTCCCTCATGTCGATATCTAACCTTCTTTATGCCAAGTGGAACATTAAAGAGTTGTTTGTACATGATGTTTGATGTGAACTTGGTTTTTACTGGTATGTATATATATGTTTCTTATGCTGTTTTTCCTGAATTCCGTTGCATGCTTGCATGATATTCTCTGGTATTCCTTGCGAATTCTGCACCTTGTCGATTATTAAATCTTTCCTTTCAATTATTAATTCTGCACCATGTTTGATTTAAGTATGGGGGAGATTTAGGATTTAGAGTTCTTAAAGCATTACCTTGATTTTTAAATTGCAATCGGAATTTTTGAAGGATAAATGTTAGGCCATTTTGCTGAAAACTCACTGACCAAAATATCAAAAAAATTCACAGATGCCCAAAAGATAGAGCAGAACTCACTGATTAACTGAGATTTGACAGATTGTCAAAATTCGGCCTAGATCTCTGTTTAGAAAATTTTGAAGGTAAATTAGCTGAAAATAATTATTTGAGGTATCAGGAGACCTCAATCAGTTGAGTTCAGGGCATAGAAAAATAAAGTGAATTTTCTGATAATTTGTAAAATTATTGCCCAATAGACGAAAAAGGCGATTTCCCATAATGTAGGAAAAATGACTCGAAAATCCTGAAAATGGGATTTTCTTTAAAAATTATTTACGGACATTTCGGAAGGGTAATTTGGGAAAAGGAAAAAGGGCTGAGGCATTAGTGAAAATTATAGTAATTTTTAATGCCCTAAAAATAAATTGCACGTCAAAAGTATGTTTTTCAGGGTTTTGACCGGGTAAAATAACCCTATTGCTTTTGCATGAATTCCAAGGGTATCTTTGGGATAAGAATTTTGCCACATTAATAAGTGAATTATGGAGATTAAAAGAGGAATAAAACATCTTCAGAAAAGTAGAGAAAAATTTACCAGAATAAAATTATGTTTACCGGTAAAAAAGTGTAATCAGTAGAATAACCGAATGGTAATTGGTTTAGTTAGAGTAACCAATGTCCAAACCAGATTTTTAGCCTTAATAATTACCACTTTATGGCAACCAATGAGAATGAAGGAAGTGTCATGTGTGGTGGTGAATTCCTAGCCTTTAGATCAAGCTTAATAAACCAAGATTTAATCTTAGCCTTTGGTTTTTTTTTGTGAATGGATTTATTAAATATGATTTTTCCCATCTTCCTCCTCATTTTGGTCGTGAGTTCCAGCAGAAAAATTGAGAGCAAGTTGACGCCATTTTCAAGCACAATAAGGAAGAAAAGCTTGAGGAACTAACAAGGTAAAAGGCTAAACCATCTAACTATATACCTTTTCTTAATCCTTGTGATCTCTTCTACCTATTCCATGGATTATAATTTGGATTAAACCACTCTTTTTCTAGATTCAAAGTTTGTGTTCTTGAGAGCACAAGTTATAAAGAGAGGGATTTAGAGCCAATAATCATGTGTAAAACACTCCTGGTGTTGTAAGGAGTAAATTGGTGTATAGTTTGATGGTTGTTTCATTGATTTGTAAATTTTGGGATGTCAAACCCTAAGGGGAGATGCTGGCCAAATTTATATTTGATGTAGAATAGTTGTATTCAAGCTATATAATCCATGTAAATGAGTTTGGAAACAAGATCATGATGATACATACCATGAAAACTTGAAAAAGAATCACTTTCCCTCCTTTTGGCAATTTTCATCCAGATCTAAAAAGTGGATGAATGAGTGTGTTTTTAATGATTTTGATGCTTCCATTGGCTTTAAAATGAGAAATTGTGTAGGGGTAAAGTGAGCCAAGGAATTGGGAAGCATTAAAAACCAATAAGACAAGTTCAAATGCTCTAGGATTCAAGAGAATTCAAGAGGAGGTTTAATGAAGTTTTAAATTGATTTTTACCTTGGTAATGGCTTATGCTTAATAGCCATAATGTTGTGAATTATGTAGGTAAGTGTTTGGTGTAACACACCTTAACCTTGCATTTAGCTTCATTTTATATTGATTTGGAACTAAAGGAAAGCCTCAATTTACTTAAAAAGTCCAAAAGATTAAAAATGGAAACTTTCAACTTTTTGAAAGTTACTATTCACATTTTTCGGACCAACTTTGAAAATTCATAACTAATTCTAGAAAAATCAAAATTGAGTGCTTCCAATTTCTATTTGAAGCTTATAAGTTTTTCTATAAGGAAAAAAATACTCATTGAGTCATTAACTTTCCCAATTGATATAGTTTAATGCGTAAAGATGAACTGTTCAATTGGTAATTTTTCAATTTTCCAGGTTTTTTAGTGATTTTCTTCAAAATTTGAAACACCATAACTTTCTGTACAGAACTCCAAATCCAGAGTTCTTTGGCTTGTTTTAAATATTTCAATATGAACTATTTTTTTTCGTAAAAATTCATCTCATTTGAAGTTCATTTGCTCTATTTCCCGTCATGCCAAAGTATGGAGTTTGACTAACCTTACACTTACCATTTAGTTAAACTTGTTACCTCTTAACTTCATAATTTTGCATGCTAACTTCTAGGCCTCTTTTGATCATGTTTAACCATGCATTTGTGAATATCTAAAGCATACATTCACTACTTCATAGCTACTACATATGTAGGGGTTTAATTTACAAACCATATATAAACTTAAACATAAGTTTCTAATATCACAAATAGCTTTAATACAAAAAAGCACAACATTATGCCTTCTTGAATCACCATTCATTTTGCTCTTACCCGTGCTTGAACTTCCACCTACATGGTTGGTTGGGGGGATAATGAGATTTTTTGGAAATCCCAATATCAAAACTTTCCAACACAATTTATAAAATTGCATGACAATCTTTCAATATAAGTGTGAATTCATAAAAGTGCAACATGTAACAATTAAAAGCATATGGCCATAGCACCCAAAAGCACATATTCACACTTTCAATCATAATAAATTTTCAATACAAGTCATGCATAAATTCATACACATTTTCAAAGTAACTTAGTTGAGGTTAGAAGGTTTTGCCACCTCTTTGTCTTAGCTTTCCTTTTTACTTGGAATTCTCTTGAAACTTGAATCCTTTCTTGCTTAATCTCCCAATGAGTTCTTTGATGTTTTAACTTCCTAAACATCATACAAGGATATAATCATCAAGCTCAAGCCATCAACTATGCAAGAAGCTACAAAAACGTAATATTCCCATTATTGCTTTTTCAAGAACCATACAACTTTGAAACTTGTTCTTATAGTTTCTAATGCTTCCCAAAACCATTTCTCACTTTTACCCTACACAATTTGGCCTTCTAAAGCTATTGGAAGCATTAGAATCATCAAAACTCCACTCTTTCTATTTGTTCAGGTCAGCCGAAAAAAACAGATTCATAAAAGGGATTTTGAGTTTTCAACTTTTCTCATGTTTACTTGCTTGAACTTGCTTTCAAACCACTTTCTATGCATCAAATAATTCAAACAAAACTCTACTCCTCTCCATGTTCACGTGGACATCACCCTCCCATAGGTTAGGGTTTCCAAAAATTTCACCCATCACAATCAACAACCAAATCAAGCACATACTTACATCAATATGCTCTCTAGTACTCAAGAAATGCTTTGTAATCTTTAGTTTTATTTAAATTCCTCTCTTTTCACTTTTGAAACTCAAGAACCCTAACTCTCTAATCTCATAAAAGAGAGGGTTATCCAAGAAAACAACCCCATAGAGTTGAAGAGGAGTTTTCTAAGCTTAAGAAAAAGTAGTGGTTTGATTGCTTGTAACCCTTACCTTATGTGTGGCAAGCTTGTCTTCTTTCTTATTAAGCTTGTGGAGAACGAAATTTTCATCTTGGAAGGAGAAGAGAATGGCGGCCAAATGTGCAGAAAATGTTGTTGTTTATAAAATCCCTTAGTAATTCATGAAAGGTTGAGATTTAATCTTGAAATCTCAAAGTTGATCTAATGGCCAAGACTTTAACACTACACATGCCACTTACTTCATTCCCATTAGTTGCCATCAAGTGGTAATTATTAGGGCTAAAAATATGGTTGGGGTTTGGTTACACTGACCAAACCAAATTCCATTCGGTTACTTTTACCGATTACACTTCTTACCAGTAAACATAACTCTATTCCGGTAAATCTTTTTCTACTTTTTTGGAGATGTTTTCTACCTCATTTAATCTCCATATTTTCCTCTTGAATATGGAAAATTTATTATCCCCAAAATACCCATTGATCTCATAAAAAATTTCCAGGGTTATTTTATCCTATCCAAAACCCTGAAAACGTGCAATCGGAGGGCAAAATACTTTTAGGGCTTTAACAATTTCTACATTTTTCACGGATACTCTAGCCCTTTTTCTTTTCCCAAAATGCCATCTAGTTTGTTCAAAATTAATTTTTGAAATAAATTCTAGGATTTTCGGGTCTTTTTCCCGATTTTCAGGAAAATCGCCTTAATTGTATACTGGGCAATATTTTTATTAAATACTATAAAATTATTTTCGGCCATTAAATCTTAAATAATTATTTTCGGCCATTAAATCTTCAAAATTCTATAAATAAAATTCTAAGCCGATTTTCAACAATCCGTCGAATCTCTGTCAATCAGTGAGTTCTGCTCTATCTTTTGGGCCTCTGTGAATTTTTTTGATATTTTGGTCAACAGTTGACTTTTTGACTTTGACTTTGTCAAATGAACAAAATGCCCTTACACTTTCTCTTAATGATTAAAATGCCCTTACACTTTCTCTTAATGACCAAAATGCCCTTACATTGTCTAACTTTTCATAATTCCCATTTTTCCCTTGACTTTGTCACCCTTGATCTTTTGTGTAATGACCTTTGCGTACTTCCCAGTAGGTCACCGATCCTGAGATTGGTCCAGGTCAAGCACGCTTAACTGCGGAGTTCTCATAAAATTTCTCCCGCTGAGCTAGGTCTGACTTTGGGTTATTCAGCCCATCGCATCAACTTTTTCCGCTCTTTCTATCTGTGGGCTTTAACTTGACTTCTGACTACTGGTTTGGCCCTTTTTATCTAATTACGATATTGCCCTTGGTCTTTATACTTAATGATATTTATGTCCCTGGCTTACATTCTTTGTAATTTCAAAGCCTTAAGACTAATTGACCAGGGTCTCTTTGGTCTATTGACATCTTCTCTTTATGTACTTTTATTTCTGGGCCTTATCTTATCTCATATCTATCAGTTTGGCCTCTATTTTAATTTACAGAAAGTGGTGGATATTACATTTCTCTTTCCCTTAAACTAAATTCCGTCCTCAAAATTTACACATCTGAGTCAAAATCTTAAGCTCTTAACTTTCATCCTTTTCTTTCATTTTCCTCACTTACTTTCTCTGGCGAAAGCCCTTACCAGAGTACTTTTATAGTTAACTGGGAAACAGGAAATTCCCAGTGCATGAGACTCAGACTTGGGTGTAAAGCCAAATAATAGTTATTCTTTCATCTTTAGATATTTTATACATTTCTTTAACTAGGCTCATTTAGCCTTAAAGACAGACAAAATTTTCATTATTGGAGATAACCCCAAAGGTATTTGATCTCCAACTTTAATTTTAACCGTTGTTTTCTCTTATTGACATAAATAAATTCTTATTTGTAACATCTCTTCGGCTTTGTCTGCTTAGCCGTTTCATCACTATCTCAGAATCATGCCAATTTCTCTCTTTACTAAAGTTGTTGATCTTTACTATACGACCATGATTTTTGAAAAGTAACATTTATGAGGCAATCTTACTTATTGCCTAAATTTTAATGGTCATTTCATTTGGTCAGTCTCATTCTTTGCTGACTTTTATTATCTGTCTCTGATTGAGCTTTAATTGTATTAGTTTTCTTCTTGAATTTCCAGAGTCTTAGAGTCAATTTTGGCCAATACATGACCTTTTTGTGCTTAAGTTGAGATTAGGAGTTGTTGATTTGGATTAATGCAATTTTGGGTTCATATGCCATGAATAATGATGCTATTGTGCCTAAATTCCATCATGAGCAAATGATACTGCCAAAGTTTTGTTATTTCATTTCAGGAATTCCGTGCAAAAGG
>JANTPZ010092964.1:0-11412 GCA_025593235.1 Vachellia pachyceras
CAACCTTTCCTCTAGTGAAAGCTTTCTTGATTAAGAAGTTGCTAAGTCTTTCATACCATGCTCTTGGTGCTTATTTTAAACCATAAAGTGCTTTCTTGAGTTTAAAAACATGATCGGACCTAGAAACATCTTCAAAACCGGGAGGTTGTTCAACATACACTTCCTCCATGATGAAACCATTTAGAAAAGCACTTTTTACATCCATTTGAAAAAGTTTGAAATCCATTAAGCACGCAAAAGCAAGTAGGATACGTATGGCTTCCAATCTTGCCACTGGAGCATACGTTTCCTCATAGTCAATCCCTTCTTCTTGGTTATAGCCTTTGGCCACTAATCGAGCTTTATTTCTGACAATGTTTCCGGATTCATCAAGTTTGTTTCTAAATACACATTTGGTACCTATGACCGAATGATCATTTGGACGGGGTACTAAGTCCCAAACTTGATTTCTTTCAAATTGGTTTAGCTCTTCTTCCATAGCTATAATCCAATCATTGTCAGTCAAAGCTTCCTCAACATTTTTAGGCTCTACTTTTGAAATGAATGCTGAAAATTGAGCCTCATTTAGAAATCTTTTTCGTGTTCGTACACCTTCATCCACTTCTCCAATCACTTGATCTAGAGGGTGGTTGTGAATGTACTTCCACGCTTTTGGTTGAGGGGATTGAGGATGTTCACCCGATTGATCTTTTTCAAAATCATTTGTTGGTTGATCATCGGTTGAACTATCCTTCTTTACATTTTCAAAACCTTTTGAAATAATAACTTCTTCATCAAGATCAGGTTTCGCTTGAGGTTCAGTCTCAACAAACACTACATGTACTAACTCTTCTACCACACAAGTACGTTTGTTAAAGATTCTAAATGATTTACTTCTATTGGAATAAACTAGAAATAAACCTTCATCAGATTTAGGATCGAATTTACCGAGATTTTCCTTGCCGCTGTTGTGAATAAAGTACTTGGTGCCGAATACGTGCAAATGAGACAAGTTGGGCTTTCTTCCTTTGAACAGCTCATATGGAGTCTTCCCATTGATGTTTTGATGTAGGCTCTGTTAGATATGTAGCATGCTGTGCTAAGTGCATCAACCCAAAAAACTTGAGAAACTTTCTTCTCAGTCATCATTGCTCGAGCCATATCCGCAAGCACTCGATTCTTTCGTTCCACCACTCCATTTTGTTGAGGTATTCTTGGAGCTGAGAAGTTGTGGTTGATCCCTTCTCTTTCACAGAAGTTGCAAAGTCACTAATTCTCGAATTCTCCACCATGATCTGTTCTAATAGAAACAATAGACATACCTTTCTCATTTTGGACCTTTTTGGCAAATATAGTAAATAACTCAAGTTTCATTCTTTGAAGCTAGAAATATAGTCCATGTAAATCTAGGGAAATCATCAACAATGACTAGAGTATAGAGATTTCTTCCTAGACTCTTTACTCTTGTGGGACCCATTAGATCCATGTGAAGTAGTTCAAAGGGTCTCTTAGTTGAAATCTCTTTCTTTGATTTAAAAGAAGACTTGGTTTGTTTTCCCATTTGACAGGCATCACAAACTAAGTCATTTTTTAAACTTAATTTTGGAATCCCTTGAACTAATTCATTTTTGATTAATCGGTCAAGCTGATTCATGTTAACATGTGCTAAACGTTTATGCCATAAACGGCTCTCATCAGCTTGACTAATTAAGCAAGAGTTAGAAAAAGCATTTTCTAAATCAATGGTATAGCAGTTACCATCCCTTGGAGCCCGGAGTTGGATGTTCAACTTTTCTTTGTTGACAGGTAGATCCTTCTTGTTGATGATGAAGCATTCTTGTGAATCGAAGATCACCCAATTATCTTTATCAGCACTTTGACTCACGCTTAGGAGGTTGTGACACAAGCCTTCCATGTGATAGACATCCTTCACAGGTGCTCCATTTGCATTACTAACTTCACCAACTCCAACAATTCTGCCGGATTGGTTGCCTCCAAAGCTTACTTTTCCTCCTTCTTTTGCTTTAAGGTTGACAAATTTATTCTTGTCACCCATCATATGTCTTGAGCTTCCACTATCAATATACCATTTACTTGATTTAGATGCTCTAAGACAGACCTGCAAAATGATCATTTAATTGATTTAGGTACCCAAGTCTTGTTGGGTCCTTTCGGGTTAGTACTTGGCCTTTTTGGAACATAAGTTCCTTTGGGCACCCACTTATAAGTTCCTAGGGCTTTCTTTATCCTAAAGTAACATGATGAAGTTCTATGCCCTTTTCTATTACAGTAACTACAAAAAGCAAATGGTTCAGATGCATGCACAGATTTTTGAAAATATTTCAAATAGCTCTTTTCACCATTCTTTTTCTTTCCCTTTTGAAAATCATTTTTAGGATTGTATCCTATTCCACTTCTATCATTTATGACTCTTTGATCTTTTAAAATCACTTGAAGTATTTCACTTCCTTCGGTAAACTTTTCAAGGGTTTTAGTTAGCTTTTCATTTTCATTTTGCAAATTCTTGCATTTTAAACACTCTTCTGTAACAGGGGGTTTTTCAATTGGGTTTTCAAGATCTTTCACTTTCTTACTAAGGAAAGATAATTCTTTGGCAAATTTCAATAATTCAAGATGCATTTCATCATAATCTTTGAGTAACTCATCATAGGTAGGATTAGTGAGAATTACCTCCTCTGTCTCTGAGTTTTCTTGCTCCTGGGCTACGAGACAAAGGTTGGCTTCTTCCTCAGCTTCGCTTTCTTCCTCTGAGGTGCTGTCACCCCAAATACCAGAGACGTATGCCTTCTTCTTCTTGAAGAACTTCGGTTTCTTTTTCTCCTTTTCTTTGTTCTGAGCAGCAAGTTGCGGACAATCAGCCCTGACGTGCCCTAGCTTATTGCATTCATAGCAGACAATTATGCTTGATCCTCCTTTAAGTGGATGCCAGGTCTGCTGATCCTTTCGGTACATTCTTCTAAACTTGTGGACTACCATTGCAGGTTCCTCATCCTCTACCTCATCTTTTTCATCCTCTGTTTCCGATTCTGGTTCCTTTTCCTTCGAGGTTTTGAGTGCTAGCCCCTTTTTCTTTTTCTCCTCAATGTTGGATAGTTCCTTCTTAAACTTCTGCTTGCTCTCGTACTCAGCAAGACTTCCAAATAGCGCTGCCACGGATTGCATTGATTCTCCACGGGTTTCTTCAGTTGTCGTGACCTTCGTTTCCCATTTGGTGGATACTACGTTGAGAATTTTTCTCACCTGAGAGCGTTGGTCATAGGTTTTCCTGAGAGCTGCAAGCTTGTTGATGAGATAGTGTGACGCATTTGGAATTTTGCAATCGTTTCATCTTCCCTCATCCTGAGTAAATCATACTCAGTTGTCAGCGTATTGACTCTGCTTTCCTTCACATCCTCTGTACCTTCGTAGGCGATTTCCAATGCTTCCCACATGTGCTTTGCTGAGGGGAGAATGCAGATTCTGAAGAAGTCATCTTCATTTAGAGCAGCTTGTAGCAACAGTACAACTTTTCTGTTGAGTAGTAACTTCTTTCTGTCATCTTCATCGTGCTCTGGTTTTGGCTTTGGAACCCACTAATCCTTATCTTTCTTCATTGGGACAAAGTTACCTACTTCAAAAACATCCCATAAATCAAGATCAGTAGCCAAAGTTATCTTTTGAAATTTGATTTTCTAGAAGGAAAATCTCTAACTGTTGAAAGCTGGAGGTCTGGTAATGGAAGCTCCGTCGGCCATAACGTGTTCACCAAATCCTGCCATGATCTCTCTTGAAACTGTTAAGTTCTTTAAACAAGAAACCTGCTCTGATACCAAATGTTAGAGTAGGATTTGACCAAGAGGGGGGTGAATTGGTCACTTTTAAAAATTAAAGCGTAAATCACAAAAATTAAAATGAAGTCACCGAGAGTGCAGAGGAAGAAAGGACACGGTGATTTATCCTAGTTCGTCATCTCTGACCTACGTCCAGTCCTTAGAGCTCCTCTGAGATTTACAATCCACTAATGACAATCAATCTGGCTTCACGAGCCTTTACAACCAAGGAGTCACACTCCCCTTCACTTTTGCAAGAAAATAGAAACCTTCACTATCTTTTCACCAACAACCTCACAGCCCAATAATATCAAGGCCCCGACCTTGAGTTTCTCACAGAATACAAGAATGAATCACTAGGTCAAACTCTCAAAAGAGTAGATGTGCTAATCACTGAAGCTCACAGAGTGTTTTGAATATTACAGAAGAGAGCAAGCGTATGAACAATTGCGTAGTTGGTTGTCCTCTCTTTCCGTCTTCAATGCTTCTCTATTTATACCTGAAGTCATTCAATGTGTCCATTAGAAAGAGCCAAATATCTGTTACTCAGATTGAATAGCCGTTGTCTCTTGTTGGTGTATGCATTAAATGCTGTAATAAATGCTTTCATTTGACGATGGCGGAGTCTCTGAGTATTTGATTTTTATCTCGTTTGTCGGAAATCTTCAGCTGTCATGCCTTATACCTGTTTCATAGGTTAGCAACCATGCATTTATGGTGGCAGGTAATTTTTAAAAGTTAAGACACGAATAAGGAAAGATTTGGTAAAAAGTGAAGTTCAGTGTCAGATGCTGCTGTCAGATAAAGGTAGGACTCGAGTTCAAGAATTCTCATAACTCGAGTTCTATTTCATGAGTTCTGGGCAATTTGAAAAGTCATGTAATAAAACTTCAAGTTTTCATAGTACCAGACTCGAGTTTAGAAAACTTTAAGTTGGAAACTCGAGTTTATATTGGAAGTATCAGAATGTAGATTTGGAACTCTTATTTGGAAACTCGAGTTCAGAATGCAAGTTATGAATTATGTTGTGAAACTTGAGTTTTGAATAAGCATGACTCGAGTTTTATAACAAGAGTTGGTCAATCAGTTGAGAAAAGCATGAAACTCGAGTTTTATGAAATATGGAACTCGAGTTGTTAAAACTCTAATGCCAAAACTTCCAGTTTTCAATTCAAGTTTTGTAAAACAGTTTTGGAATTCGAGTTGTGAAACTTTGGAACTTGAGTTCTGATGCAGCAAAGTCTTTCACAGAGATTCAAAAGCTCAAAACTCGAGTTCTGTATTCCTGTAACTCGAGATATCACAACTTGAACCTCGAGTTCTGCAAGATTGGAACTCGAGTTCTGCAAGATTGGAACTCGAGTTGTGACTCATGAAGTTCCTAGACAGAGATTTTTAAGCACGAAACTCGAGTTTTGTATGGCTGGAACTCGAGTCTTACAACCTATTTTAAAAACTTGATTTTTGAAAAGAACCAAACTCGAGTTTTGAACCTGAAAATCAAAATTTCATAATTTTCAAAGATATTTGTGAATCTTTCTAAATCTTGCCATATAAACATGATTTTATTATCATTAAAACAAGGCATCAACATTCCAGACCATGGGCATTCAGATGAATTTCCGCATCCAGCATCCAAAATAAATAATTCTTTCTAGTAATGTTAAGAGCCATAAATTTAAGTTTTGCAAGGTTTGACATGGTTTAAACTAGTTAAAGCAATAAAACAAATTATTAAAATTTGAAATATAAACTGCAGTATATAAACAATAAAATTACTATAAAAATAAAATGATTCATAAAGTAAAATATTGCAAGAAAATTAAAACTTTATGGCTTCAGGCCATTTAATTCTCATGGCTTCAGGCCATTAAAGCCAAAATGGGGAATTAAATTATATAGCTTCTGGCCATATAATTTTATAATAGAAAACTAAGGCTGAATGGCTTCTGGCCATTTAATAAAGTAGAAAATAAAATTTATGACTTTTAGCCTTTTACCTTCAGGATAAAAGTTATATATGGCTTTTGACCATAAGATAGAGTATAAAATATATATATGGCTTTTGGTCATATACCATAGAATCAAATGAATATGACTTCTGGTCATTATATAGAATATAAAATCAGATAGATGTAAGGCATCTAGCCATATAAATAATATATATATATATATATATATAAGAACTTGTAAATGAGATTATAATAAGAAAAACAATAATAATCTCCAATCTAAGCCATGGAACCCAATGTTTAAAACAATCGGTAAAAGATTCACTTTAATTCTATATAGTGGCTAAGATTATCCCAAATAGATCAATATAAAACAAATGTACAGTAAAAGAAAGTAGATGAAATCATTAAGGTAACTATGGGGGAAGTATACCTTCATCAGAACAATTGTGCTGATAACGTGTTATAAAAGTAAAAGCTTTTGGGATAAGGGATAAGAGAATAAGAAGAGGAAATAGGAGAGGAAAATGGGGAGTAATTCTCATTCACTTTTCTGTGTACAATTCATCAAGTACAAAGGGCTATTTATAGCCTCTGAGAATGACCTCCAAGGGTCATAACAATTAATAGTGCAATTAATACAGATATTAATTGTGACTCAACTCTTTAGTTTCTCAGTAACAATTTATGTGCAACATTTATGATGCAGAGGTCAAAAGTCAATTGACATCCACTTATTTAATATATTTATAATAGTTCTATCATTTATAAAAAATCTCAATTTATGGAAACCAGACCTCCAACTCATGAATTTCATATTTTTCTTTTTGCTGGAATTAAAGCATGGCTTTGTAAGACGAGTGAAACGGAAAGGGAACACTCTGAGTTAATAAAATCACATACATTTGGTTAAAAAAAGGAAAGGGAAAAAAGTTTGCTTGGAATTGATTTTAATGAGATGTGAACTATGAAGGTGAGGGAAAAACAAATTAAATTTTGAACAATTTATAGGACCATGTCTCTGTTATATATAGTGCTGAAGAAATCTGTTAACAAGTAATTACTTTTTTTTTCCAATGTTGTTAACAACTAATTCAAGTCGAACTCCATTAAAAAAATGAAATATATTAGCAGCTTTTGAAGTATAATGAAATTACACTAATATCATTTTTACACATAACGTAGTATATGATTGAAAATGCTTATGATTTCTTACGTGTTAATGAAATCAATTCATTGCACAAAATTCAAAATTTTGTTATTTGAATAATTATATTAAAAATAAAATCATAATTATGTTGGAGTTTCATTCTATAGTTATATACAATTTTAGCAAATACCATACAAACACAATAATATGGGGGAAAAAGTTCCAAAAAAAAAAATTTAACTCTTGAATCTTGTGAATGAAAACAAAATTGCATTAAGGAAACTTCCTCTAGTTGGCTTTGAGAATGATTAAATCCAACTCAGAAATGTCAAACACAAGACAATTATATAAGGAAAAAATATTGATTCTATGAAAAATTAAAGAGTGAATACATGTTCTAGAATGAGTAAACACTTCTAGTTCCTTTGAGAACATAGTAGTGGTAGTAAGCATCAAATATCACAATAGAGTTGAGGTGTCTGAGCCTCTGAGGTCAGCCATATAGAGAAGCAAATCAGTGTATTCTAGTTTTACCCATTGGAACATGGATTTTGTCCCATTTATACAACTTCATTGTAAAGTCTGGTGTTATATAGACTATTCCAACAATTCACTTGACGAAGTCTGCATAAACTAGTGTTTTTATCTGAATTGATTCGATGGAATATTACAAGACTTTTTATGTACTGGAATGTTTAATGACAAAGAACCTAGCAAATATGAAAAACAAACTGGCCAATTAGACATCTTTGTTCCATTGTTGATGCTAACTGGGCTATTGATAATGCTCTCAACTTGCCAGCTTTTGTCTCCCACTAGAAACCTCCCAAAAAGGATGATAGAGCCATGCTTGATTATTGTTTCCATTAGCAAATACAACAACCTAATGATGCATGAGATAGGATTAGAAACCAATCAAATTGAAATTGAAATTTGACTTCTACTATATCCAACCATTTATACAGAAAATGAATATAATGTTTTCTTACCTGTTGTTGGCCATGTAAAACTGTCATGACTTGATTCCTGTGCCCAAATGTAAAACCATACATCAAGTTTGGTAGTGTGTCTGAGAACCCATCTGGTTCGTTGAGAGATTAGGTGTCACTTCTCCTAGTGTTGATGGATAAGTTGGGTGCAGAGATTTCATCTGCTGGAACATAGGAGGACCAGTATGATCAAACTGTCATTTTATCATGGTGAAGATGTAAAGGTTGAGAAATAGTGTTTGGTGGGAAATAGCAGTGGCTTAGCGAAGAATATGTGATTGAATCAACGGAATTTCTTTAGAAGGTATTATGAAAATGTTGATACCATCTAGGACTTAGTTGATTATGACAGAATTGTCCGTGACTGTTGCCAGAGAGTTAAGAATTGCGATTTACCTCAGGATCAACCAGATATGATGCAGAAGAACTTTCATCATCAAGTATAGCTTCCACTAGCCACACAATCATATCACCAGGTGAACTTGGAGCATGCATCCCATATTTAATTGGATTCTTCTCAGGGCTAAGCACGAATTCATCAACTGCATCCCAATTTTGCTCATCAGGCTTCAAGGATGGTTCATCAAATATAAACAAACTATCCTCATCAGGTAAGCAAAGATCAGAATTATAGGTAGATTTTTCCTCCAACTTGCTGAAAGAATTTAGATCCAAGTCCTGCTGAATCTGGCAATCACAAATTGAAGAAGTTCTCTTCATGCTAAGCGAAATAGCTTGATCGACACTATCCAAGAACAAATTGCCTTTACAATGGACCATGGCTGATTTATCAACTGTTGAAAGAAACGGTTTATTATCTTCTACAGAAGGAGAAACCAAGTCCTCCAAGACTTCACATTTTGCAGTTTTTCCAAATTCAAAAAGCTTCTTCAAAATTGGTGATATGCTCTTCCCATGGAATTCCATCACACAAGGAAATCTGTCTGCATGTCCCATGTTCAAAGTTGAGCATGCTTCTAATTCTTTAAGGTGAAAACCCTCCTCCAAAAATGAAAAATTATGATGATAATCATGGTTTACATATTTGTTTGATAGATTTACTGGGTTATTAATAAAATCATCTTGAAGTTACTGGTGTTCATTGGAACAACTTTTAGCAATCCTTGGCAGCATTGTCAGCTGAAGGGCATTGCACTTGACAATTTCTTGAATTGGGCATGGTTTACGAAGTGTATCCATTTGCTCGGTGGCTTCAATCGATGATAGCATGTTACTGAAGTCTCCTGATGATGGTGACCATAGAAATGACTCTGAAGATTTGTCACAATCTTTGTCCTTATTAACATGCCTCTTATCATACCGGGAGAGTGGGGCCTTATCGACATATGGCTTATCTTCATGTGATATACTGAAATTTCATTTACCAAAATTAACATTGTTATGTTTGAGTAGAATGAATGACTTATATTGATAAAATAGGGAAACTACTATCTAAGCTAGAACTATGTCAATCTATAAAGACAGTGAAGTACCCGGAAACAAAATTTACAAAAGCAACATCAAGGATAGGATTTACCATGTTTCCATCCCATCTCCTCTTCCTTTTGCAGACTGTAGAATTTGGAAATCCAGATGATTCGTATGGTTCCTAAAAGAACATTATACCAGGATTCTTGCCAGAATTAAATTAGTTGCTTTTAGCTTTGTCAAATCCATATATGCAAACGGAAAAAAATGAACTTTGACCAGACCTTGTGGTGCAGAGGATGGTACGGTAATTACTTTTTTTGCAATGAGTAATTAATCTCATCCTAACCTTCAGAGGGGGCAGTTGAGTTACATTTGTGTCAAGTCCAGAATTTGTCACAGCATGAAGTTTACAATCCCAAAAGTGCTTGTTTGGAAATCCGTTGGAAGAACAATTTTAGGATTCCGAGGTAAGTATGTGAAAGGAGTTTTGTCTTGACTTGTGTGCAACGTAATTAAGAATGTGTTACCAAACAAGCACTAACAACAGACCAATATAATAATACAACTTTTTCGATCATACTACATCTATTTATAGACATAATCTAACAACATCCATCTTTATATTGCAGCCAAACGTGACCAATATACACCTTGAAAACAGACCCAACCTGCAGATCATACACTAAGTAAAGGTCGACCAAGAACAAATTGTGTCTTGCGAAGGATCTTTACTTTCAGATGTAAAAATCCTGCAACTGCACTGCCATCAAGAGTCAAGATTCAAGCCTTTTCACTATATTTGAAGCAACCACTAGCCAAGGAAATCAAAGGAGACATACTGAACATATCTTAGTTAGTAGTAAAAACTTGGGCATGTGTATTTAGTCAGCCCAATATTCCTTACATCCAAACCTCTTAAATAACCTAACTACTGCTAAAGCTTAGCAGCTTACATCTATTATTGCAATATATATGTCAAGTACTCAAGCCAGAATGTCTAGAGTGCAATTCCTTCTATCAAAGCCAAGCAAGCTATGAATTACAGTCTCCAAAAGAACCCAATGCAATGGCGATCCATACTATTGGTGCACGATTGATAAGAGGATTAACTGTAATACATGATGGACACTGGAGGATCTACAACAAATGGAGAATAAGTGTTACATCTAGCCACCTGAATCATCAAATGGTGGTGATAAAAGACCTTCTTCAAATTCTCTGTTACGAAACAGACAGAGATTTAGAAAATATGCGACCACACTAAGCAGCAAAACTTCTTAAAACATAGTGTAGAAGAGTTGTATTACAATGAAATTGACAGGTGATCGTCCTTTGGCAATTCAGTCAATTCCGTTTTAGCAAAAGAGAGAAGAAAGTCCATTGAATATGAAATTTTTGACCGTCTGCAGTACCAAATCAACAGATCAATTTCCATGAGGGCGGCGAATACACATATATCTATTTATATGTATGTATATAGTGCATTGCTTTATTCTTGAGCAGAATCAACAAATTAATTTAACCAAAAGCAATAGGCATCAACACCATTGAATGGATCTTTACATTAAACAGAATCAAACATCTTGTAACTATCTAGTCTCAAGCCGCCGAAATAATGCTTAATTGCTTATAGAGAGATGTATTAACACGGAAATAGTTTAATAATAGGTTTGAATAAAATATTTTACTTGTTAGAATCTTCGGCGGCATCATCAGATGGAGGCATTGCCAAGAATCTCGTGTCTCCACTCTGTAGGCCGATTTTATCTGAATGATATGTTTCTGGAAAATATTAGAATATATAAACTTAACATTGAGCTTAAGAAACACCATTAGCGTATCTCAGACCTCCAAAATGCAAAGATTTGGTACTACTAATGTAACACCTCTTATTTATCCCTCTTAGTTTTCATTATAATGATTTGGAACCAATTAATGGCCTCAAGTAAATCAAATTGTAAAAAGGGACTTAATTGAAAACTTTCATTTATAAAACAGTTACTATTCACAGCTTTTTGGGCCAACTTTGAAAATTCATAACTAATTCTAGAAAAATCAGAATTGAGTGGTTCCAACTTCTA
>JANTPZ010092965.1:0-14859 GCA_025593235.1 Vachellia pachyceras
ATTCAATTCTATTTTTTTATTTCTCAGAACCCTAAACAGCCATTATTAAGCCAACTTGCCTTCTTCTCTAGTTTTTGTCACAATTTTAACGTTTTCGGTACTCCCGATATGATCCGTTAACCGAATTGGCCTCTACTGGGGTCTGGGGTTCGTTATTTTTTTTTTTGCCCTTTTATTTGAACAAAATTGATCTGTACTATGTTTCTTCACCCGATTCGATGATGGAGTCTCCCTCCTTTTCATCCTCATCCTCCGATTCCGGTACCATCGCCACCACTGATCAGGTATGCCGGTCACACTCTCAAAATACTCTCCGATTTTATTTCATCGTTTTCACGTATTTGATTTTTTCCCCTTTGTGTACCCGAGTTTCTCTTCTGTGAGACTGTGACGACATGTTATCTTTGTTTTGTTATCGTTTCACACTGTTTGATCTGGTAAGTTTATAATGGCGAAAGCATCCCTCTAAATCAATCCTCTAATTTTGGTTATCTGCATGCCCAAATTTCTCTTACGGGAAAAGGTCCCCCCAAAAAAAACAAAATAATAATTTTCTGTCTGGCAACCCATTTATTGTCAGTGGCCAAAAAGTCACTAATTTGTCTATTTGATCTCTTCCAAGTTCTGTTGAAGAGTGGGAAACCGATTGGAAATTTCGAACACTGTTACTTTTTTTTTTTGATAGAATGTGGAGCGGAGTCGGAGAAGTGGCTACGCCCATGAAGCTGTGACCTTTGAGCAATCGCGTCGGTGGCATGATGTTTTCTGGTCGGGAATATTTATTATTCATATGATTTTGCTGGCACTAATTATGGGGGTTCTCGGCCTCAACTGGTTCAAGAAAGGGGATAGACTAAATATTGATATACATGCTAGACCTTTTAACAAGCGTGAGCAAAGATTGACCGAGGATTACTGGCCATTTTATGCTTTTGCTGGTGGAGTTGGAACTGTTCTTGGATTGAGTTGGCTGCTGCTGTTAGGTTCTCGTGCAAATCAAATGATGAAGGTGTCTGTTCACATATTGACCACTTATCTTGCTGTGATCAGTGTTTTGTGTTTCTGGGCTAAACAAGCTTTCTGGGGATTGTTTTTTGCATCTGGAGCAGCCCTGCAATTCTTGTACGTGATATCGGTCATTGACAGGTATTGGCTTGAAATTGCATTTATCTAAAATAATGTATCTCTGCGGATTTTCTTCCCTTTGTTTCTTATCATCAACATTATTGTTATATATAAAATTCGTTCTTACCGTAGCAGCAGCAATGCAATAGACATTTCCTTTAGTGCCTTAAAATTATATAGGCGAGGTTATTGAGTGTATATTGTGCGTCAAGGTTAGTGTGTAAACGAATGTTTAAGGTAAATTTACAAAGGAAAAGTTACCTTACTCTTATTTTGAGTTTTAAACAAATATCTGCCGTCAATTTCTTCTTTCGTAGTAGTTTACATGAAAGTTCATCTTTTTCTAATGAACTGAACTGCCTGTTTTTTGTTTAAGATTTAGAAAATTTTTTCCCATTAATTAATTAATTTTTCTCACCATGTGAAGTAAGCTACATGAATCACACAATGTCATTATACTTTATTATAGTTTAAATCTTTAGATTGATTATTAACTAAAAGATCTCTTTTTATAGCCTCTTTGAGAGTGCTCTTTGGTCTTCCTCCACCTTTTTTTCAGAAGACTCCATAATGTTTGATCCATCCTCCTTAGTGGTGCCTTGAATGGCCTTCTTTAAACATTTTGAACCATTTTAAACAATTTTTTACTATTTTTTCTTTAATAGTTGCCACTCTAACTCGTCCTTGAATTTAATCATTATGAATCATATCCATTCTAGTATGGCTACACATTCATCTCAATTACCCCTACTTTATGCTCATGTTCCCTTAAAACCCAACATTTACTAGCATATAGTATTACTGGTTTTATAGCAGTATGATAAAAACTTTCTTTTTACTTTATTAGGTACTTTCCGATCACAAATAATTTTAGTACCTTACCTCCATTTACACCATCCACCTTGAATTCAATTATTGGATGAGCTTTGGAAATTATTTTGATGGCAAGGAAAGGCCTTTCTTCCACTGATGGTGTTTCTTTAGTTTAACCCAATATCCAAATCCTCAGACTGTGGGACAGAAAATTTAGAAAACCTAAGGAGGGTGGTCATATAAAGAGTTTAACCCAGAAATGTCACGCTTGTTTAACTTGATGGTGTGGATCTACGTAATTATATAATGCGAATAAAACTGAATCTGTGTATATGCACCATGGATTCTTTCATGAATCGACATACTAATATTGATATTTCCTATTTTAAGATTAACAGCTAACTGCTGTCTTTTTCTTGTAGTTGTTTTTGTTTATTCTATTATAGGTTATAGTTCTCTTCCACCTCGTGCCTTTTGTTTTCTGTGAAAAATCATTGCACATAGGATGATCTCTGGTTGCACTTCTTTTTCCCCATCTAGACTTCCGTTTACCATGCTGGTCCTGCAAAACGCTATGAAGATGGTTTGCAGTCTTCCTGAGGTCATGAGAGTGGCATATGCATTTATGCTTTTGGTGCTTTCATGGATGGCCTTATGGTCTTTTGGTGCATCAGGCGTTGTGGCTTCAAACTTCTTTGATGTTGGATGCTGGTGGGTTCTTTGGGTGAGCCAGCATATTGTGCTATTAATTCTATGTTCCTGTTGGGTGTTGGGGGTGATTATGGCAATGTTTTATGCAAACTGCTTTATCTGCTTACACTGATATTGCTACTTATGCATGCAGATTCTCTGTGCCAGCCTATTCTGGACAGGTGCTGTACTCTGTAATACTGTACATGTAATAGCGTCTGGGATGGTGTTTCTCAATCTTATCCATGGTGGTAGAGATGCGACTTCATTGCCTGCTAACTCCTTAATCAGATCTTTACAATTTGCCTTGACGAAATCTTTTGGTAGCATTTGTTATGGCTCATTGTTTACCGCAGCCATTAGGACACTTAGGTGGGAGGTACTCACTGCCATTTGCATTTCTGTTAATATTTAGCGCGCGTGTGTTAAATTCAGTGCCTTTTCCTCTAGTTTCACCACAATTTCTATATATCTCTTAGATAAGGGGTTTCCGGTCTAAGATTGGCAGCAACGAGTGTTTGCTTTGCTGTGTTGATTTCCTTTTCCATCTTGTGGAGACTCTTGTCCGATTCTTTAACAAGTATGCCTATATTCAGGTAGACTTTTGCTTCTATGTCAATATCACTTTGTATAACATTGAAATGTTCTCGTTCTCTTGTACATGACAAATACATGTGTTCCTTTTTTATATTCATTTGACCTGTCAGTTGGTACCTTGAAATAAGGACTATATTGCCTTCCATTGATTCGTCATTCTGTATTCCCTCAAATTTTTATCCTTCTTATAATTTAGAACATTTGAACTATGGAATGAAGTTATCCCTGTACATCATAAAGAATGTTTACCGTTTATCAGTGCATATTAGTGGGCAAAATCAAAACTTAACGTTGCGGAACTGGTTCAGCAGGGTCAAGCTGTTTAGTTGTTGGTTGGTTGAACTTTGAAAATCAAGCCTTACAAACATCAATATCTACAAAGGAGAAAACTGAGGATTATAATTTTGATGAATGTTACCAGAGGAAATTTGAGAATGGCGTTGTCTGTTCTGCCCTGGAGCATTTGCTCCTGATGACATTGTTAAGGCATTTATATGAGTGGTAGAATAGAGGATCAAGGCGCAGCATATTACAAAAGACACGCTCTTTTATTATCTCTGTCTACTCAGACTCATGAGTTTGTTTTTATTACACATGAGGCTCCAATATATTGAAGTTTTAACTTCTATTGTTGGACTCTTATTTGTGAGTAAGTCCAAGAATGATTGACATGGTAAGGCTGAGCGTCTACAAGAAATGTCGTGTCCAAAGGTGCAATTGGCAGTTATAAATATATTTTCCTGAAATCTAACATGGTGGTTCCTAGATTTGAGGATTGATTATTGATGAATAAATTTAGCTTGTGTTGGTGCTGGGACACTTATAGTTCATACTTTAACATTTATGATCATGTCTTCTGCAGATAGCTGTTAATGGTAAAAGCTTTAACCGGTCAGCTAGAGATGCCTGGGAGTTACTCCAGTCAACTGGTGTTGAAGCACTTGTAGCATATGACTGTTCAGGTGCTGTCCTACTAATGGGCACTATCTGTGGCGGTTTGATAACCGGAACATGCTCTTGTGCTTGGGCGTGGTACAGATTTAGCGATAGAGATAGGGTATTTACAATCGGAACTACATCTATGGTGATGGGGATGGTATTGGTAAGCCTTAAGCTCAACTGAACTTGCTATTCAGTTAGGTTTGCTTAATGTAATTGTTGTTTGCAAGGAACAGAATATAGTTTTGAATAAGCGACTAAGACTACTTGTCATATTTCAACTGAGTTGAGCATTAGATGCTTATGAAACTAAATCAAAACTCGTTAAAAGTAAGGGTGATTAAAACTCATTTGGTCATTGTACTTTTAATAAGATATGATTTTGGTCCTTGTAATTTTTTAAAAAAAATTGTTTTGATCCCTGTACTAGAAGTTAACACTGTTAAACTTAGATCAAAATCTTTATGAAATGATAAAAAACTACAATTCGATACTGCATGGACCAAAACTAGTACCAACCCTTTGCTTTTCCCCCCTTTTCTAGTCTAATCTTATTTTAAGGCTGAGCATGTGAGTTGAATGCGGAATTTTCAGGTTGGAGTGGCCATGGTTGTGGTGGAGAGTGCTGTGACATCCATATATATCTGTTACGCGGAGGACCCCTTGTTGATTCGTAGATGGGACACTGAATTTTTCAACCAGATGTCTGAGACACTTCACCAGAGACTTCAACATAGGAGTGCTCGAGCAAGGGAAGTCCTAACCAACTCGCAACCTGATTACCGTGTTCCACAAAACACTTCTTTTGATTAATGTAATCCTACTGCGCCGTTTATATAATATCCCTTCGATGTTTGTTGTGGGAGAAGCTAAAAGTTGCCTCAGATTAGGTCTTATACAAAGAAAACTAAACAAAAGTGGGTTTCAACCATTGTATGTATGAATATTTATACTACTAAAATCTGTAGCCTTGTCTTTAAGTATAAAGACAGGACTAGTTTCCCTATTGAAATGAGAGGAGGATTGGAATGCCATTTGAGCACACTGGTTGTTTGGTTGTAACGGAAACTAGAAAACTTAAGAAAAAATATTGGATTATATTTATGAGTGCATTTTGTGATATGAATAACAAGAATCCGATGTTGAACTAGGAAAGAAGCATTATTGGTGACGTTTTGTTGGCAATAACAAAGGAGAGTCATCTAATTAACGACTAAATTGTCAAATGTGGGAGCTCTCATAAGACTGAACGTAAACTCCTTTGGCTGCTAAATATGAAATTGAGAAATATGATCTTGGACCCACATTTTCAATTTTAATTGCTCAAATGATATCCAGCGGTTCCCTTAAAGCTTTGTTAAGTGTGATATTTTGAATTCGAACTTTTGTAGCTGGTATATTGAGTTATGCCAGAAGAAGAAAAGAATGTGGTGATATAAGACTATGGCCTTTATACCATCAAGCTTGTGATGAGTTTTTATGGGTTTACAATAATTAAATGAAAAATTCTTTTAAATTCTTGTAACTATCAAGAGAATATAATTCCTGACCTGTGAGCTGACACCTAAGCTACTTCTTGAGTAAGTTTCAATTAAACATACGGTGTGTGTGTAATTAGCAGGGTGAACCGGCTGGCCTATAAAATGGGTGGATTGCAATTGAATCAAAAAAAACTTACGGGGAGAGACAATGCAACCTCATCCCAAAGGCTTATCTGAATTAGCTAGTTATTTAGATAGTTGATAATAGGATTAAGAAAAAGTGTTGGACACACGGTGATCTGAGGTTTATCAACATATATGTATATAAAAAAAATAATTACTTACTTTCAAAGCCACATCTATGCTCTACTCAATGAAAAATTCCAAACATCCTATATTGTAAATGTCATATCCCATATATTTCTCTTAATTATTTCTCTTTTTCCATAACCCATTATAATATACATTTACTATGAAAAAATAGAAATAATTAGGAGAAATCTATAGGGTATGAGATCCACAGTAGATGACACTTGTAACATTTTCATTAGCATAGTATGGATTACATGACACTCAGGAGTACGAAGTATTTTTCTATATGTAGTGCTCCACTCAGCAATTTATTGATTTACAAAAGCACGTCTTGTATTATTAAATTTACCTCAAGGATTGAAAATCGTTGAGCAAAGAGTTGAAGCCAATGGATGTGCTGCACTTTAACACGCTATACGTACAGTTGGTCCATCCTAATCCACTTTCAACTAATATGCATTTCTTATAACATAGAATCTGCCTTCCCAATCCTCAGATATCACATGCTCACAAACCAACAATAGAGTCACCATATAATACGCCTTCTTACGTTTTCTCTTGATTTCTCATACTAATCTTTTTGAACCTGTGCCATGCAAAACTAAATCCCAGGTCAGAAAGCAATAATACGTCCGTTGGGAACAAACACGGTGGACAAGTGCTTTCACCTTTAACGGGGTAAATGTGTGAAGGAAATTATCTTATTTTGAGGAAAAACACTGTTAAACGCACGTTTAGCTTTTCCAAATGTGGTTCTAAACAGGGCCAATAAAAATAAAAATATCGTTCCTATTTTTATTATTATGTTTATCATACACAAAAAAGGAGCCCTCTCCTATAGGACACATCAAGATCGTCTCCTCTTCACTTGCCAACCTCTTTACCACGTATCAGAAGGGAACCATGGCTGCCAGTGCCGCCGTGCCGGAGAGGAATTGGGGTGATTCTGGCATGGTAGATAATCTTTTCCCCCCTTCTAGCTAGCTTCATGTCAATTGGCACGTAATATTCTTAACCGTTTCGTTGCTCCTTTTTTATCATTAGCTTGCCGTTGTGTACGAGGTTGGACCTATTTTGCTGTGCTAGTCATCAGTTTCTTTCCCTTTATTTGTGAACTAGCTAATATTGATGGTTATAGGCTCTTTTAAGTCTTAGGATATATAATAAATAGAACATATTTGGATGATTAATAGGCTTTAATTTTGGATAAGCATGAGCACTTGATGTTCGGGGTGGATTCGCAACTTTAATTAGCAATCTGCTTAATTACTCGATCTTCACTGATTCATGATAATCCTAATATGCAGACTACACGTGCCGAAACTTCTGTGGTTAAAAATGGTATGTTAATCATTTACTTTTTTAAAAGCACATATGTCGTCATATCATACTAAACTAATATGTTGTCTGCTTCATTTCTTGGATTTTCAACCAAAATAGGGAACTAAGAGGAAATTAATTGAGTTAATTATTTATAAGAAATGTGTGTTGATTTCCTAAATACACATCTAATCATTCGTTTTGGAAACTACCCTTAAAAAACTTTTTTGAATAAACACAATTAATAGAGATAGTCTAAGAAATGAATTTTAATTATCGAAGACCAAGTGGATTGGAAATCTTACATTAACGATAAAAATAGTCACTAATTAACTCCTACGTTTCAGGACCTAATAATATGTATCCAGAAGAGAACATCCTTAATCATGTAAACAATTGAATTGACAAAGCAGGAATTCACATAAACTTAGTGTTAAGAGATTGAATCATAATAGGCCTTAACATAAATTAAACCAAAAGGGTGCTTTGTGGCTGAGAAGAAAGGAAATTTTATGTTGACAAAGGTTATATTAATGTTTTGATACGAGTGCTAAGCAATACTGTATTTAAGCGGATCGACCTTGTAGATCAGGTGCCTTAACATTCGACATGGACTATATATGAGCATTAGGTCAATGAGCATCAACACTGGTCAATGACCCAAGAAGGGCGAGTGATTCTCCAATGGAGGATAGTGAACTACATGTTGTTGTTAAGGGTGTAACAGCACATTTATGACGAGTTATTTAATTAGGTTGAAAGGCATAGGGATTAAGGCTAATGTACTTCATATGCTCTCTGGAATGTGGAAGACTCCTAGGCAGAGAGATGTTTTGAGGTTAGGTGGATTTCAACCATATGACTTCCTAAGGTCAATGGTATGATCCTATCTTTTTCGTAAGTAATTATCTAGGGTGTGTTTCATGTCATTTGCTACGTAGAACTAACTATTTCAACTTAAAAAATAGAAAAAGGTCAATTTATAGTTCTAAAATATCGTTGATGGCCGAGTGTGCTTTATGGAACTTGCTGAGTATGCTTCACAACTTAAGAGGGTTTAATTTTCTTCATGCGGTACCCCAGGCATAATATGCTATCTAGTTTCATTATTCTAAGTGATTTTGAGTAAATAGAAGTTTTGTCTCATCAATAGATGTTTGGATTAATGTATAAATTTGTCCCGATAGTTTTTACTCATGAATAATATTGTTGAAAGCTTTTTTAGATTCAAGATTGTCCCAAAAGTATCAAAATAGAGTAATATAATATTGTATCCTTACTGTTAATAATGTTAATAACAAGCATCAATTTTTACAGTTAACATTAGTTTTTTTTAATTAATAAGCAACATAACTATGTTTCGAAACTTCTATAGAAACATCAAATCTAAAAAAACTAGAGAAACACACTCATAACTAAAAAAATTTCAGAATAAATTTACAGATTAATTTTGGAAGTTTTGTCTCATAGATCACAAGAGCCTTTTCTCTTAGCTTGCAAACGCATTCAGTACTATAGTCATCACTTCTCTATACTTCTAGAAGGCTAGAAGTAATCTAGACTGTGCTTAATATATGGGTGTCAATATTTATGAAAGCAATTTCAAACTCTTATTTGGAGTTTGAAATTTCTGGATCGAGGAAGCTAAAACAAGCTAAAAATCAGTGAGTTAAAATGTAAAATGCAAGATATATGGACCTCTTATTTGAAGCCCAACACAATAAATTTCTGGTTTATGTTAATTCATTCGTTGATCCAATCTCCTCTCGATAACATACATTTATTGTCCGGCAGCAATTTAAATAGAATTGTCTCTAATAGTAATATACATATGGCTAGCAAAAAAATCATTCTTCGATCTCAGAAGACATCAAGAAAGGGAAATATATGTTGAAGGGTTTACTATAAGTTACTGTAAAAAAGACGAGACCTCGTTACTTTCTTGTTCTTCAAGGGCTTACTATTAAAAGCTCTCCTATTACAGAGAGAGGCACCACTTTAGAGAATAGATGTAAATTACCAAATATGATTATATATGAAATGATGTATAAAGTATGTTACAGAAATATACATTATATTCTTTTTATTAATTATTTAAAGAAATAGCTAGACATTAACAGCTTTGAATTATCCAAGGGGATTGAATTTATGACTTCTCACTATATTGACAATACATCTAATATATTATAGTTTTTGTGTCTTTAATGCCATCATATCTCACCATTCTCATCAATTATATTCACCTGACAGAAAGTACTGTATTTGTTGGTTTAATGGTTGAAAATAACCCCAAGGAAGCATCCACATGAACAAGTTTAAATGAAAAGTAGTTTTAATGCAAACTACATTAGTAAACACCTCTATTTATGTAAAACGAAGCACACATGCATTAATTATGAGTTGTGCAGTTTTAATTTATTGATTAATGTGCTTTGGCTTTATATGCTTTTAAATCCTATGAAGCTTTTGATAAAACTCTTTTAACATTTACAATTAATAGGGATGCTAGGGGTTTGAGGACAAAATGGATTGAAGTTATATATGTATATGTGTGATCAAGGTGAGATTATTGATAACTTAAGTATAAAAGAATGAAACAGAACCAACACTCTATAGCCAAATACTTTCTTATAGTACACTGATTGTCTTTAGTGCCAAACACCTTCTGCGCCAACTTAATTACCATTCCAAAGTCCTAACATAATATTCTTCCACATGTTTAATACATTCAAATTATATATATATATTTTGAAGATTTTTTTTATTTATCTGATCTCCTCACTGCGATATAGAATAAATTTTTTAAAATACTTATGGATAGAAGAACTTTAATCCCCTAAGGCCTAATTAAGCTTTTACATTTCGGCTAGCTATGAATGACCCTTTGTTCTTCATAGTTCTTAGTATGAGTCTAGGTATTAGTGCGCCACTTAGCAATTTATTTAGTTCATTGGTTAATAAAAGCGAGTCAGCTCTTTATAAAGTTAATTTAATTTGCCTCTAGGGATTTAAAACAGTTAACCTATGAGTTAAAACTCTCGCTTTGATTATTGCTATAGCATATATGCTTATGAATCTACTTCGCTTTACTCAAAGCCACATCGCAAATAGATGTGCTCCTAATTAATTGATTGATTAACAATTAAGCGTTATTTCTTAAAATATAGAATCTGACTCTTCCTAATGCTTAAATACAAAATCTTCAAAAACAATTGCACATCCAAAGGCTTTCTTTTGTGCTTTTTGTTTTTTTTGTTTTTTTGCCTCTCCTTAATTTTTGGCAAGCACGGTATATATATAATAAAATACTTGATATTGGTAAATGTATCTGTTAAAGTTTGTGATAGTTTATTTAGCGATAGTGCCGCATGACTTGTAATTATCATACTGTATTTTCACTTTCCCCCTATTTTGAAACATGTCATAATTAAAGATGGGAATTCTTTTTTTGTTAATACTACTGTGTATTCACAAGGAGATATTCGTTAATAGTGTAACAAGATATAATTTAGTTTATTAATCTTAGCACGTAAGTACTTTTCCCCCTCGAATTAACAATTAATCTTAGGAATCAACCTTCCAATGACAAGCTTCAATGGAGCTACTAATAAGGTTTTAGTGGAAACTGAACAAGCTTAGAGTGTTGTTTGCCAATATTCTTGGGGTAAATTGCTGTGAAAGGTAAAGGGATCATATAGGCCCGTTTATTAAAACTAACAAAAAACAGTAAAATTAGATTATTGAAGTAAGTTAAAAAATAATTTTTCTTTTAACAATAATGTCCCATGTTTAGTTTATAATTCTCTGACCAACTTACTGATCATATGATTTTTTTAGGAGCATGTACTGGATTTCATTAGTGGCTTACAAACAGTACAAGAAATTAAAGTCAAGGCTCATCTTTACCTCCTCAAACTCCACATCTTGCCTGATGAATATAGGTGGAAGGTGATTAAGAATTCAAAAGGTGACCTCTATGTCATGGGAGGCTAGAACTTTAAAAAAAAAAATCAGCATAAGCATTGTGCTCTCTCTAAATATAGTTTGATTAAAACATATTAATAAGCATTTTGACTATTTAAACATGATGTTTTATATTTAAATGTAAATAAAAAAAAGATCTTTGGGGAAGTTACCCCATAATTGAGCACAACAACACTTAAATATGATCCAATCAAATAACCATGTAATAAAAGAGAGTCTCCAAAAGGATGGTAACTATCACATTCCCTTATGAGTAAATTAATAGCTTCTATACAAATCAAATAAAAGCTAAGTAAATCAATACTCGTAATAACAAGAGCAAATCCATCTATTCATCTCATCCCATTAGCTCACTCATATCATATGGTTTAAACCGGCAGGCGCCCCTCAATCTTTCTCATTTTGTTAGCTTATTAGAAAAAAAAATAAAAGTAACAATAATTATACAGGCTGAATGTGAAGATATGCTAAAATAATGTACGTATGTGACTGCATTAAAAGCAGGCAGGAGAGGATGAAAGGGTGAATGATAATGATAATAATAATTAAGAAATGAAAGGAGAGGAGAGTGAGGGATACACGCAATCAGAGATTGTTGTTAAGTGAAGAAGAGAGTACACTGAAACAATGGCCGCTCTGGTGGCGGAATCTTTTGGAGTGTGCAGTGCCCAAATTTCTTGATTCAATAACTTGGAACCTTCTTTGACGTGCCTCTTTGTTCAAATGATCCTATTTCTCCCTCCTCTCTCTCAGTAGTACGTACTCTGTGTATATTCATATACATACATGATACATACATATATATATATATGTATATCATGTACTGCTGAAAATCACAATTCGATACCATTCCCTGCTCTCGTATTCTGCTATATATTGTGCTTGTTTGGCAAAGCGTTGCTTATACCCATAAGCACGTTCAACAGTATTTTTTCGCAAAACGAGACAATCTCCTCCACATATTTGTCTCGACTTGTATGAATAAGCCCATAAGTACTTCTTCACCGCTTTGCCAAAATTAGTTTAGGTTTGCAAACACACCTTTTTTATATTACTTTTGATTCCTGATGAGTTGAAAACTTTGTTCTTTTTTTTTTTGTTTTGTGCAGATCGGGAACAAGTTTCTACATGAATTATGAGTATTTCGGAAAATATGATCCTTCATGCGATCACCATGACATTTCAACCAAAGTTTGGTTGCGAATACGCAGGCTGATGTTTTTTTTTTTTGGAAATTTATTGGGAGGTCTCAAATAAGGGACTCATTTAATGAATGATCCCAAAAAATAAAATATTTATTCTGAGATCCCATTGACAACATGAGGTGTTGTCAATCCAACGTATGATGTTGTCAATAAAAGGACTTCATGTTGTCAATAGGACCTCAGAATAAATATTTTATTTTTTTAGATCATTCATTAAATAAGTCCCTTATTTAGAACCTCCAAATAAATTTCTCTTTTTTTTTTGGTTCCTGGTTAAAACAAGAACATAATAATAATACATATTTGAGGTATTATTAAATACTCTACGTGAGAATTTGAAATAATGTAGCTTTGGTACGTAGGATTATACGATGCATATGGAGTTCATGCATGTGTACTAAAAGTTCATTAAGGGGGAAATCAATGATTTGTCTGTTTCTTTTTCCTGTATTATTGTTTTCAAAACTATTTTATAAAACTGTTTTAAAAAACTAATTTTAAAAAAGAAAGAAAATCTGTTTGGAGATTGTCTTTAAAAATTTATATTTGAAAATAAAAGTACTCATATCAGAGTGTAAAATTTTAATGATAACTCAAATTCTTAAATGGAGAAAGAATCAGAAAAGAAAGAGTAATGTGTTTTTCAATTTTCTTGAACAAAATTAAAAAATTTCAAAACAAAAAACAACTAAAAATTGTTTTTTTTAAATTTTTTAAAAACAAGTTTCTTTTTTTTTAAACAACTTACTAAAAACAATACCCCAAACAAAATTTTTTATTTGCTTATTTTTAAAAATAAAAAACAAACAAACCCTAATTATTTAGTGGCATCGAAGTCGATAAAGTCTTGAGAAGGCGAGTGAGAGCTGTCTGGAAAGTTCTCTTCTCCTTTTCTTATTCACACGTTTTTTTTAAATCTCCCATCGTAATCTTGTGTATGCTGATAATGATGCCATGGAGCCAAAATTTGACAGAGTTTAGCACGGTCCACTTTGACTCACTGACAACAGGGAGGATATTATTAAATTGACCAAACTTCAAAGATTGAGTCATCACAAGTCAAACCACAACAACCTATATAAACTTGGTAAAACTATAAATGTTAAATAATCAATTTTTTCTTTGAATTTGGCATAATAGTATAAAAAAATCCTATGAATTTGGCCCATTTGTTGAAAGGTCCCTTAGGACATAAGTAAAATATGAAAATCATGTCTAATTACGGTTGTACCCTTAAAGACAAAACATATTTTCCCTACTCAAAATCTCATTTTGAATGCATTCTAAAAGCAAGAAGCCGATTTCAAAACCATCACCCTATTTTGAAGCTCAAAACTTGAGTTTCTTTTTAAATTTGAGTTATACCAATTGGTACTGGATTTGTCAATTACTGCGTCTTAACTTGTCAATGGTGGCTACTGGACTTGTTAATCCCTAGTGACAAGTCCATTACCCACAATTGACAAGTTGAGCTGTTGGATTGACAAATCCCTTACCCACACATGATATAACTCGAGTTTTGACTTTGAAAATTTTGAAGCAAAAAACTAGAGTTATAACTTTCGAAACTTGAATTTTTAAGTCAAAACTAGAGTTATATCATGTGCGGGTAAAGGACATTGCAACCTACCGGTTGATGTTATGGGTATGAGTTTAAAACATGTGAAAAGGGTAAAAGAAGTAAGACCGAAATGCTTCTTTGATACTCCTCAATCTCTCTTAGTGATGACAATGACATCTTCTCTGACCTAGTGATGGTGATTGCGACATCAAATCCTCAGTCTCTCAGTGATGGTGACGGTGACAACGTCGGCGCCTTCTTCAGCTCTCAGATGCCACGTCTCCTCAAGCAATTGAAACGGAATGCTAGGGTGATGGGTTTGAAACTGCTCCTCGTCTTCTCGCTTTCAGAATGCTTTCACAATGGGGCTTCAAACTGGGGAAATATGTTTTCTCGTTAAAGGCACAATCGTTATTAATTAGACATGATTTTCATATTTTACTAAGGTCCTAAGGAACTTTTCCGCAAGAGTTAAATTCATGGGATTTTTTTATATTTATTATGCTTACATGGAACTCATCTGTGATTTTCTCTTCTCTCTCTTTTTTAAATTACTCTATTCTTATTACAAGCACTTTTGGCATATTTTGTTTGGAGTGTTATTTTTTTCCATCTATTATCACCGTCTAATTATAAAAATTTATAAGTATTTGAACAAACTCCTCTAACTATGGTGAAACATTTTGATGACATCTTTTGCATGGCATGATATTGCTATTAATATTTTTTTCCTACGTCATTCACTCATTTGCATCGCAACTTCATTATTCAAATGCCTTTTTTATGCCAAAAGAAATATAACATTACCAACGTAGGTTGAGTATAATAAAAA
>JANTPZ010092967.1:0-18367 GCA_025593235.1 Vachellia pachyceras
AGTGATATGAGCAGAAGAGCAAGTGTGTTGAGCTTGCCTGCCATGGCTCTGTGTGTGTTCTTAAATGTCAGGTCAGGTCGCCCCTGTTCTGTTTCTTTCCTCTGATGAGAAACTCAAACGAAAGGGAAGAGTCACTTATTAGTGAGTGCGTGTTTGTGATCATGGGAATATGTATATATATATATAAGTAAATTATTAGAGTGTGAATGCTAGTTCGTGGATGAGTGGGATTTGTGTATACTCGGTTGTGGAATTTGTTTATTTGTTTGGTCAACCAAAATTTAACTAGTCGCCGGAAACGGGGACTTGTGGGCATTTGACGGATGGGACGGTGACAAAGAAAAGTTGTGAATGATCTAAACTTGTTAAATTTTTTAGTTAACAATTTTTTAAATCACCAATTTTAAGGGTTAAAATGATCATATATGACATGTTTTGTTCACTCAAGGATACATGTATTCAGTGTTGGGATTAGAACGTACGAGCAGTGGAATAATTGAATTTTGAAAAAATTTTAATCCCTCTTTTATATCTATCAAAGACGCTTAGACAGAATGGTTATGACAGTATATTCTTTTCTGCAATTCTTGACACTCAATCTCCAGGAGCGCCTCCTTCTACTGGTATCCATACGAACAGATCTCAACAACGGCAGCGTGCTAGTGCGTCAGTGTTTCTCTCACTAGGGTTTCTTGCGGCTTGCTCTTCTCAATCCGTGCGCATGTCCCAAATGGTTCATGACTACTCTATTTATATAACTCATGTAGGGCGTATTAGATATTCAAGATTAATCTTGAAATTTAAATTTCAAAAGATATTCAAAGTTAATTTTGATTACTTTTAAAATTCGAATTTCAAAAGAATATTTAAAATTAATCTTGATTAATCTTTAAATTCAAATTTCAAAAAGATATTCAAAATTAAGTTTGATTATTCTCAAAATTCAAATTTTGAATTTCAAATTTGGATTAATCTGATTTGATCAAATCATATCTATTTAATTAATCTAAATAATGAGTCAAACGGTTTAATTCATTTTTATAAATTAAATCTGAATATTAATATTAGTTTATTTAATTTATCAAATAAATTAAATATTAAAATGAACATATATTAATATTAATAATGTTATCTATATAATATTATTATTTTGAATTTATATATAAATATATATACCTTATATTAAATGTCACATTCATTAAATCTCAAATATATCTTAGATTCAATGAATCTGGACATTATAACTCGTGTTGGGCTGTTCTTACGTGCGACCTTGTAGGCCCACATGAAGTTGGCAGTGGGCTAAACTTAGCACTAGTCCACAAGTCGCAAGCGGCCTTTAACAAGACATTACGACTACTCAAATCACATGAGGATTGTTAACATAATGTAATATGTCATGTAACAATGTCATATCCCTTTTGTCACACGACATCTCAATCAAGGATGAGTAGGGGAGAGCAACGGGTGGGTTGGGCAACCCGTACCCCAGCCTGTTACCCGCCCGTTAAATGTTTCACCAGTATGAGCTAGCCCGTACCCGTAAGTCAACCCATTTAACCTCCTTTAAACGGGCTACGTATAAATGGGTGGGTAACGGGCAACCCGTTTATTAAGAACCAATCTGATTTTTTGTGTTGATTATTAATAAGCAATCTGATTTTTTGGACACTGAAGTAAGAAGCATTTGAAGTCAAATGATAAACAATGCCATTAACCAGTGAGTCAGACAATCAATAATCAAGCTAACTAAAATTCAAATCCTGTCATCCTGATGAATTTTTGTGTTGGTAAATCAACACATATACGGATATATCTGATGGTTAAATCAGCACATATATTTGATGGTTGATGCTTCAATTCCTGATGAACAAATTCAAATCAACACATGTTTCCTGTAGTGTAGTGCTTAAATTTAGCAAATTTGAAGATGACGATAGTCGACAAAACAGAACCAAAGCAACAGAGCAGATGGCGACACAGCACAGCAGAGACGGTGAGCTCGCAATTCGCAAACGAAGACGAAGACAATGATGAAGATGAAGTTGTGAAGATCAGAGACGGTGACTGCTAAGCTCGCAAGCGAAAACGAAGAAGAAGATCAGTGACACTGTCACACTGAGACCGAACTCTTAGCTTCAGCTCAGCTCGTTCGACGCTCGGTAGCAGGCGAAAGGAGAATCTCAATCAGTTTTAGCTCAGCTCGCCTCGCTGCTAGGGCATGGGAGCTGGGAGCAGATGGCGACGCAAGCGAAAACGAAGAAGAAGATTAGCTTCAGCTCAGCTCATCTTGCTACTCGCTCGATGTCGACGCTCGATAACGGCGAAAGGCGAATCTCAAATCTCAATCAGTTAACCTAAACCTAGGGCACGACAGCTGAGTTGGGAGCAGATAAGTGAGTATGTCCATCGAGCTGGGAGCTGGGCAGGTTGTCCAATGTCCATCGAGCTGGGAGCAGTGGGCAGGCGGGCAGCTGGCAGGCAGGCTGGGATATGACGGAAGAAGGCAATTTGGGCTCCAAACTTTGGGCCATTTGGTTTGGGGCTGATGCTCCCTATTTTAATGGTTTTTTTAAAAAAATATATACATGAGCGGGTACGGGCAGCCCGTTGGCATGCCTGTAGCCCGCTTGTAACGGGCCACCATTGGACGGGACAAATCCGGGGAATTTTCCCCAGGTCCAGGCGGGCTTCGCGCGTTACGAGTTCCGTGCTCTCCCCTAAGGATGAGGCATGCATAATGTCACCCTCTTATTCCTGACCATTACTTTATCGATCCCTGAGTTATTTGACATTAAAAAGAAAAACCCTTTCGTTACAGTATGACCATACATTTCTCAGATCCACTCATCGAGCGGCCCAGTAATATATCTCTAATAATATGAGAGATAAATCTTATCTTAATCATTTACATTCCTCCACATGAGAGACCCTTAAGGCGAATCATAGCATTTATCATCACTTAATCAAAGGTGATTTTTGACTAAGTCAAAACTCAGAGACTTTCATGTAGGAATCTAAGATGATCTCAGGTCAAAGGGCGTTGTGATGCTGTTACATATGAGATAAGCTTACGACTTCATTCATGCAGCTTTCTCATAACAAGTCCGTCCAACACCTTATACTCTTACAAGTACCTAAGATTTTGATTTGTATCTCCATACCTTATCAAAATTATACTGATCTTATTTCATCTCGGCTCCCGCTCAAACAACCAACTAGGGACATGTAGGATGATTTTTATAACTTGTTCAAGGATATTATTATCATAATAAATATACAAAAGCTATGATAACAAAATGGACAAAATACATTAAATATCAACAATGTTTAAGGTATAATGATTAGCCCATAAGGTACAATTTTCAACATTCAACATATTCTATTTTGGTTGATATAGTAATATAATTCAATGCAATTCTAAGTCTAACGGATTACAACAAATCAAACAATCTCCATTACATAATTTTGGTTATATAACCGGTATTACAGTTTGCATAAATTAACATATAGATACTTATATCTTTCATTAATTAACATTTAAATTTTTTTATCCTTCTTTTTTAATCTTAACTGGGTTAAAAAGGATTATTTCACTTTTTGTTTTATAGATAAAATATAAATTTTATTTTATAAATCTTGGATAATATATCAAATAAATATTCTCTATTTGTCATTCCATAACTTTACATTCCTAGCAATTACAAGCATGCTTGTGTGTGTCACTCTAAAAAAATCCTATCCTATTGTTTTTTAAAATTGAAGACAGCATTAATTATTATTTGCTAATTACTTCAATATATTCTTTATATGATATGACTTTTTGATTCCTAGATTCCATTATTGTCAAATCTGATTGACAGTAGAAATTAAATTAACATAAGTAAAGGTGCATGACCATATATAAGAAGCCAATGAACAAAAATGTCTCACATGGTAGATTACTGTTACAAATCTCATAAGTTCACTTGAAAGCTTAATAATCCTCAATATTGAAAGACTAGGTAATTAATCATGAATTTAAAAAATTTTGCATTTTGATTAAATGAAGAGTAAATACAATTTATTTATGCAAATTCATATAATGAAATTAAAAAAAAAACACACACACACACACACACACTTACTTGAAAGGGTTCTTGTAAAACCATTGTCATCAAGTAAATGAAATATTTGTCAAAAAATAACTGTCATATACCAACAACTTTGTACTAGTAGTTAGTAGTTACACACTAAAATTATATGTCAAGTAAAAGTTTGTAAATCCTAAAATGTTAATTAGTTATAAAAATTTCATATTAACTAATTAACTTATCAAGTATTTGAATTAGGTTTTCAGTCATTTTCAACAATATTTTTCACAATTTACAACAATGGTTTTCAGTATTTTTTAATTAATATTTAAAAATTATTAATTTTTCATAATTTATGATTGATTTGCAATTAATCTTCTGAGTTTTATAGTTAACGTCCAATATCTCCAAATCAACTTTTAAAATTTAAAAACATTTCACAATTTATAACTGATCACATGCATCTTTCTATTCTTGTAACTAAACTATTGTCATTTTTAAAAAAAATGAAAGCTTTTATGATTTGTAATTGAATTATGTTAACAATGTAAGAGCATTTTCATTCATCTATTTGTCTTTATATTTTTTTACCTTAATCATTCTTTATAACTTCATTAATCTGTGATCATTTAGTGTCATCTTTCATTCTAGGATCTTTATTTGTTATTCTCCCTTTAGTAATTTTATTTTTCAATGTATGAGAAAAATCAGCTTAAAGAATCAATAAAAGCTTATTTAAGTTTAATTTAAGGGTTAAGTTACATCAAACACCCTAAATTATTTTTATGATAGAGCTTAACACTATAAACTAATTTTTCATTCATCCAGTATTCTAAAATATTTTATAATATCATCCACCATTTTAAAGTAATTTTTGGTAAATACTTTAAAGTATTTTTTCTCAGTATGACTAGCACTTTAAATAAGTAGGATACTTAGTACTAATAGAAAAATACTTGAAAGTGCTGGATGAAAAAAATACTTTAGGGCTAAAGTTTAAATTCTTTTCATATAATAAATAACTATTTTTTTAACTTCTTGCAGGTGGTTTTTATAAGTGACTAATTAAGAGCTTATATTTTGTCAAAAAAACAAATATAATATTTCAAAAATACCGTTAACAAAAGCTAACATTAATCCTTAATCACTGCTTAAATTTAAGTTTAGAGAGAATAAAATGTGTTTTTAAAAGTGAATTACTACTGTCCACATATTTTAAAATCATGGAAACATTGGAGATCAATCCTTAATTGGAGAATTTATTGGCCAATGAGACTTGTATGATAAAGACTTGAATGAATATATAACATATAAAGAAAAAGTCAAATCTAAATCTACCCTTAAAGCTCGGTTGTATAAGTAGGATGCTCAGTTGTATATTTTTCATAAATGTGCAAAATGACAACAACTTTCCCAAAAATTGTTAATGCAACTGACCTTCCATTACATGCAAATGAATTTCCACAATATGCAATTGAGTTTTCATGAATATGTAAAATGGAAAATATGTAACTTAGCTTGCCAAATATGCAAGCAAGCTTTGATAAAAGTGCAAATGTACAAAGTGAAAAAAATATGCAACTTAGCATCTTACATATGCAATTGATCTTTCACAATATGTAAATAAAATTCCACGAAAGTGTAAAAAGACAAATATGTAATTGAACTTCCCAATATGCAAGTGAGATTCCACATATGCAACCGAGTTTTGAAAGTAGATTTATTTGTCTTTTCCTTTAAATGTTATATTTTCATTCAAGTCCTATTGATCAATAAATTATTCAATTGGTGATTTATCTCCAATTTTCTCCAACACCATTAGCTTTTTTTTTTTCATTTCTTCATTATTTGATTATTTGAGCTACTTTTCTACTTTCACATTTTCCAACCAGAATTGGACTCTATTCAGGTAAAAAAAAAACCAGACTTGGACTCCACCCCACCGTCTATCACATACACGATCAAAAAACTATTTTAAAAAATTCTGCATGTACAAATAATTGCTCTCGAAAAGTTTTTGAATTGTGAATCCCTTCAATTTTTAATAAATAATATAATAGTTAGATGGCTAATTTGAAAAAAATTACAAAAGCATTCTAATCATTTGAAAAAAGTTTTGCTGTTTTAAAATATATTCTCCTTTTTTATTAATTATATGTATCTTTTCTATAGATGGTAATTCTGTTTCAGACACCGTATAAGATTAAATATGAACATATCTCTAAATATAAATTTAAACCTTGATTCGTCACAATGTCAATTATATCCAACCTCTTTATATAAATATATGTTTTAATCGTCTATGGTAAGATATAATTAAAAAATTATGTTTTTTTTTTTGGAAAGACGGACGTTTGGGAATGAGTATTATTATAATATCCTCTTTCGTAATGTTTGATAAACTAATTCAACGGAAATATGGCAAAAGAAAAGGACAAAGGGATGTGTGTGGCCCACGTTTGTTGAAAAGGTGACCCAAAGAGTAAGCTCTCGGGAAGTTTCCAATGTGATCGATGAAATCACTAAGCAAAAAAAAAATATATAAATGTATATAAGAATGGTACAAAATTGTTTGGTGAACGTGAACTTGTGAGTTGTGAACACGTTCGTTTCTCCTAACGTGGACTTTAGGCTATGGACCAACGACTTGGCTGCAGCCTTTCGAATTCTTGACATGATCGTCATGCTTTGCTGTGCTTTGCCCTTTTGATCGAACTTGTGAATTTAAGCGTTCTCCAACCTATCACCTATCACATTCTCATTTCTTACTTTGATCACCATTGTTATTGTCAGTATTATTATGATTTTTGAAGTGGCGCCAATGGATACGTCATGGACCAAATTCCCTTATAGGTTCCCTCGATGTTTGGTTGGATTGAACAATTTTTTGGATTTTGCTGATAGATATGATAAGATTAATGGTAAGATTTTTTTATCATTGTCCTAAATATAATATCAAAAAGTGGCATTTTAAAGATTGTTAACCTTAGGGATCACTTAATAGTTAAGTCATTCCTTCAAAGTTATAAATACTGGGTACATCATGGAAAAACTGATGATGTGTTGAGAGAATGTAGTCCTGTAATCTCACAAATAGAATTGCAAAAATACCATGGTGATCCCATTGATGATGCAATTCGTGATGCTTTTGGCATTCATGATGATGTAATCATAGATTAAGTGCAAAGTTTGGAAATTCAGTACATGAGGAACAAGGAAGCTTGTAGTTTTTTTGAACTTATGGTTGAAACTGAGAAAACTCTATATCCTAAGTGTGTAAAATACTTAAAATTATATATTTTTTTAATTAAATTGTACCACATTAAGTATTTATGTGCTATTTCTGATAAGGGAATGTAAATTATATTAGAATTATTAGTCGACGTAGTCCCTGAGGCAGTGATCCCTACTTCTTTTTATGATGTAAAGAATATTATCAGTAAAATGGGTTTGAGTTACCAAAAAATCCACGCATGTCCAAATGATTGCATGCTTTATTGGGGAGAAGATGCGAACAAAGAAATTTGCAAGCGATGTAACACTTTAAGATACAAGCCAAAAGGGAATGGGAAGAAGAAAAATAAGAAACCTGCAAAGATTCTGAGATATTTTCCTTTGAAGCCATGACTACAAAGATTGTATTTACCATCTAAAACAACATAGCACATGAGATGGTATGCTGTTGAAATGAATCCGAATGCTAAGTTAAGACATTTGCGGGATTCTAAAGCTTGGAAAGGGCTTGACAAAGAATTTTCAGATTTTGTGGTGGACCCCATAAACATACGTCTTACTCTGGTGATTGATGGATTCAATCCATTTGACAAGCTTAGCACCACTTATAGTATTTACTTCCTTACAACATGTCTCCATGGATGTGTATAAAGCATACCACATTTATTTTGTATATGATCATCTCAGGAAAGAAAACACCGGACAATGATATTGATGTCTACCTACAACCTTTGATTAACGAGTTGGTCGAATTATGGACTGATGACATTGAGACATACGATGCATATGATAAAAACACTGTTCAAGTTGTATGCGGCTTTAATGTGGAAGATAAGTGACGTCCCGAGCCTTGGAATGTTTCATATTGGATTGGCTTGTCTCATGTGTAACTTTGATGCAGGCTGATTGCGCCTTCCATAAAGTCGAACGAATGTGTATGATAATGTTCTTTACACCTTGCTGAACGAATATGGGAAGTCCAATGATCATTTTCGAGCTAGGAAGGATTTACGATCCATGGGAATTTGTCAAGATGCTTGGCTAGATAACAATGACAAGTCTCAACCAGCAAAATTTACCTTAACGAAGCCAAATAAGAAATATTCTTCTCAATGTTGAAGAAAATTATGGTTTTGATGGATATTCAAACAACATTTCAAGGTGCATAGATTTGTAATCTCAGAAGGTAGCCGGATTAAAGAGCCATGATTCATTTGCTCTTATGCAACAATTACTACCATTAACACTAAAAAATACATTGCCTCTAGATGTGTCGAAGATGTTGGTGGAGCTCTATTCATTCTTCAAAAAAGTTGTGTGCAAAGGTTCTTGTCCTGAACGAGTTGGACTAACTGCAAAAGTAGATCATTCTCACATTATTCCATTTGAAGATGATCTTCCCTCCTTCATTTTTCACTGTCAAGGTGCACTTCACCGTCCACTTTGTTTAAGAGGCAAAACACAGTAGCCCAATTCAATATCATTAGATGTATCCCATTAAAAGGTATTCATGTTAAAAATTATTCATACACATTATTTACATAAATTGGTACGTCACTAATTACCACTTTATCTTAATCTTATTAACTTGTTAAAGGTTCTTAGGAAAATTGAAGCCATATGTGAGGAATAAGGCATATCCAGAGGGTTCAATAGTAGAATGTTATACAGGTGATGAGATCTTCAACTTCAGTTCACGGTACTTTGATGACATCGAGACATCTTTCAACCGTCATCTTCATGTTGATGATTGCCCCAATGTTGGTTCGTCTACATCAGCAATTTTGCTTTTTCCTGTTGAGAGACCAGTTGGAGGACATGTTACAAACACGTAGATATATACTAATCAATTGCAGTCATGTTGATCATTTCATTCAGTGAGTATCAGCATTAACTTTTTATTTTATAAATTCAAATTATATTTATCCCCTCATTATCATGCTTAATCATAACAATAAGTTCCAAATTTATATCAAGCGTCAACTACATATCCGAACGTAAACATTCTTTGAGGTTGGTAGAAGGGTGCATAGAGAATCTCTAAGTTGGTTTTCACGTTGAATATGCAATGACAACACTCCCACCTAATTGATTTGACAAGTCTTTCAATTGGCCTGCTTCGATATGCGAAAAGGTTTACATCATACAACGTCAACGGGTTTAAATTATGCATAATTTCACATGATTAAAGCTCTCTTACCCAAAATTCTTGGGTTTTTGGGACTTTTGGTACAAGAAGTTATGCAAGTACTAGTAACAGTGACATGCATTTCGGAGGTGTCCCCTACTATAAAAAATTAAAGCTCATTTACATAGGTGAATCTCAAGACGATGAGCCATATATTCTAACATCAGAGGTTTAACAAGTTTATTATATGGAGGATGAGAAACATACAGATTAGAGAATTTTTGTTAATCTTAAACCTATTACATGGGTGATAATGATGAACGCATCACCTATGAGACAGAAACATTTCATCCTATTGATTTTGAAAAATTCTTCCTAAAAGAAGATGACAATTTTTTGTCATAATATATGTAATTTAATTTCTTTCAATCTGTAAGGGATTTTTTTTTAAAACATACATATGTAGTAGCTGTTATGAACCACTGCAAAAACTATCACATAAAACGCTATTAAAACAAATAGCTACTACCATAACCACTGCAAAATACAGTCACCTAAATCACTACTAATTCCTACCAAACATCCTATAAACCTCCTTCCATCCCATTTCATTTTTTACTCTTTCTCTCTTCTCTAATTCTTCCTCATTTTCCCTTCTCTTCATCTTTCTTTCATATGCAAGGTTGATGGTATTTCATCTGCAAGATCCAACTCAAAGATTCTATTACAGTGCCTACTCTTTTTTGTTTTCATTCTCACAATGTATACTTATTTTATCTTTTAATTATATTAATTTATCTTGTTATCATTTGTCTGATATATTTACTTTAAATTAATTATTTATTAATAATAACCTACATTTTATAATTAAAAATTAATTTCATCATATTTAAATAATTAATTCAAATTAAAATATTTAAAATGCAATATTTTTAAATTTTGACAAATTTTAATAACGGTTTTTGAAACCGTTAAAACATTGATCGGCATAATTTTGTCAGAAATATATAACAGGTAATTTTGAATTCTAAATAAATTGGTAGCGGTTTCATAACCACTACAAAATGTTGGTGGGTAATTTTCCCCTTCCACTAAAAATTTTGACGGCAAATTTAATTTTCATTAACAAAAATTAGTAGCGGTTCCATAACAGCTACCATATTTTGATTTTTTTAATTATTATACTTTAGTAATGGTTGGAAGCCACTACAAATTTCACTAAAAAATTGAAATGTTCTTTATTTTAGTAGAGGTTTCTTCTCCACTACAAATATTTCCTCATGATTCCTGCATTGGCCTTTACTTGTAGTGGTTTATTACAAACGCTGCGAAGTTAATAGCAGGTTTGACTATGTGTGTATTGGTTCTGTAAAATCGATGCTAAACCACTGCCACGGTGGGTTTTGCAGCGATTTCAGAAATCGCTACTTGTTACACTAGAAATGTATAAAACCTCCGCTACTGATATTGCCTTTTTTGATTTAAACCTATTGCATTACAGCCTGCAGTGGAGTGCAATATTAATTACATGACTTGCGTTTGGTTTGATTTTTAAACAAGTTGCAATGAATTATTTAAAATTAATACAATAAATAAAGTTGCCTTTGTTCGCTTCTTCTTCTCTTCTATCCTGCCCCCAGCCCATCCATCACTCATGGCTTCCTCTTACCTCTCCTCCCCTTCCTCCAACTTCAATCTCTCCCCACCTCCAAAACACCCCATCGCTCCCGTTGCCCCTTCACTTTTCCTTCATCCCATTTGAGCCTCCGTATCCAACAACCCTTGCATCTCCATTCCCCCACCCTCATTGCCTACTCCTAATTCCCTTTATAGTCTCTCCTCATTCCCTATTTCACGCAGTTTCCACGTCTTCCTCTTCATTCGCAGGCTTATCCTTGACTGGCCCATGTTCCTTGTTTGGGTCTTGTCATGGTGTCGTCTCATCGACTGTCTTCGTCTAGTCCATTACAATACTTCCCTTGTAAAGTGGAACCTTGTCCTCAAGGTTCAGCTTTGAAGCTATGCGATGATGGTCTTCCTCCAGTTCCCACGAATCATCCATAGGACCATCCTACGCACTAGGAACTGACGTATCCATTTGTTATCATGTTGCACTCATCACACTGCCAAAACTTGGAGAGTATAACAGAGGGGGCCCTATGGGATGGAGTGGAGTGGTAACGGGAGGTAAGATGCGCCAATGGTCTCCCCATGATATGGTTTCAATTGCGAAATGTGAAAGACGGGGTGGACCTTAGCATACTCAGGGAGGCATAAACGGTAGGCAACTGCTCCGATGCACTCTATCACCTGGAAGGGCCCAAAATATTGAAGTGCTAATTTCAAAAATTTCCACAGCTAAACAGAGTGTTGGCGGTATGGTTGAAGACGCACTAATACCCAATCTCCCACCTGAAACTCGAGGGGCCACCGTGTTTTATCTACAGACTTGAGCTATGCCAAGGTTTTGCTTTAGAGTGGCTAACACTTTATCCCTTGCACACAGTTGGCGGTGCACATCGAATGGAGTGTCCTCGAGGGAGGAGTGGCGTAATAGGGGTGGGGGCTCGCTATCGTAAGCAATGCAAAAGGGTGTGAATCTTGTAGCTGTGTGGAAGGCGGAGTTGTACCAAAATTCAGCCCATGGTGAGTATGACAACCATTAACGTGGATAGTTGTGAACGAAACAATGTAAATACATCTCCAAGCATTCGTTGAGAGCCTCTGATTGCCCGTCGAACTGTGGATGGTATGCTGTGGTGAAACAAACCTTAGTGCCCTGTAGCTTCATTAAATGATGCCAAAATGCACTTGTGAAAGTTTTATCTCTGTTAGAAACGATCGTGCGCTGTAGCCCATGAAGTTTCACAACATTTTGCTGGAAGGCTTCAGCCACAGTGGAGATGGAAAAGTGTGGCAGTAGAGGGGTAAAGTGCCTGTATTTAGACAAACGATCTATGACTACCATAATGACAGAAAAGTCCCAAACAACCGATAACCCAACAATAAAATCCATGGCAATATCTTCCCAAATATGCTATGGGATTGGGAGTGGTTGCATTAAGCCGGTGGGATGAAGATGGGAGGTCTTTGCTTGATGGCAGACTAAACAGGACCTGACAAAAAGATGAATATCCCGACGCATGCCTTGCCAAAAGAACAGATGAGCAATTCTGTGAAAGGTGCGTAAGAACCCAGCATGGCCTCCCATTGGAGACGAGTGAAATTCCAATAAAATTTGATTGATCAAGTCGGGATTATCGTGGGGAATGACCAAGTGATCTTTCCAATATAAGTCCCCCTATTTGACCTGGTACTGAGAAGGGGACGCAGCAGCCATTGTTGTCAGTTTGAGAGAATGAATGGTAGGGGAAGCACGTACTTGAGCATATACGTGGTAGATGAAAGAGCCTTCGATGAATGAAAGAGCCATGTAAGATACACGAGACAACGCATCGGTAGCATGATTTTGATTCCCCGAATGATACTCAATGTCAGAGTGATAACCCAGGAGCTGTAGTGGGCATGTCTCTTGCTGTGGGGTCTTTAAAACTTGGTCATGGAGATGGCGCAGGCTAGCATGATCGGTACGGATAAAAAAATGGTGACTTAACAGATACTGATGAAATTTGGCAATGGATGCCGTGACAGCATAGAGCTTGTGAACGAACAAAGATTGGGCCTGCATCCTTGGCGACATCTTTTTGGAGAAAAAAGCAATAGGATAGGAGTCCTGACTCAGCACAACACCGATGCCCGTGACAAATGCATCTGTTTCCAGTATAAAAGACTTGCTAAAGTCTAGCAAAGTAAGGACAAGGGCTTTAGCTAGTGTATCCTTAAGAGCTTCAAAAGCTGTTTGAGCTTGCTATAACCTGTGGAAGGCGTCCCTTTTCAATAAATCAGTCAACGGGCTGGCCAATTAAGAGTAGTGGCGAATGAAACGCCTATAGTAACCACTGAGGCCCAAGAAACTCTTAAGAGCAGACACATCCATCGGAATGGGCCACTCTTGAATGACACTGACCTTGGCATCGTCCACTTCTACCCCCTTATGGAGATAACAGATAACCCAGGTAATCAATTCTGGTCAAACCAAAAGCACACTTGCTAAGCTTCGCTAATAGTTGATGCTCTATTAATCTTTCGAGGACCAACATGACGTGTTAAAGGTGTAATTCCCAAGTATCGCTATAAACTAGGATGTCATAAAAAAATAAGTACAAACCGTCGGAGGAAGGGCTGGAAAATGCAATTTATCAACGCTTGAAATGTTGTCGGTGCGTTTGTGAGGCCAAACAGCATTACCAACCACTCATAGAGGCCATGGTGGGTATGGAAAGCTGTCTTCTCACGATCAATCTCCCTCATCAAGATTTGATGGTACCCTGAACGGAGGTCAAGCTTGGAATAAAAAACAGAGCCATAAAGCTCATCCAGTTCGTTGACTGTCGACATTGGAAACATGTCCTTAATTGTCACTACGTTTAAGGTACGATAGTCTACGTAAAAGCACCAGGTACCCTTCTTCTTTACCAAAATGACTGGTGCTGAGAAAGGACTAGCACTTGGTTGAATCATGCCATCCGTCAGCAATTTTGATACAATTTGCTCAATTACTTTTTTCTAGCTTGCGGCATAACGGTTTGGGCATACTTTTACAGGTCTTGTGTTTGGTACTAAATCAATCCGGTGTTCCAAATCATGGTGTGGAGGCAATCCCTGTGGTATGGAGAAAACAGGGGAGAAGCATAACAAAATTGTAGATAAGTCAGTTGGAATGGTGTGAGGAATATCACATGTAATGTGCCCTGCTTCTAATTCCTCTACGAGATATAATTCAGCTATGGCATCTGTGAATGATAAACGGATGAGATGATGGCATTGTGCCATCATGGCTGATGTGCCACGATAACCTGTCAGAGTAACGAAGACACCTTTAAGGAGAAACTTGATCGTGGAGGTATGGTAGTCAGCAACGTGAGGGCTCAGTATCTTTAACCAGTCAGCATCGATAACGACATCAAATGCCATTATGGGTAATACGAACATGGTCATGGAGATTGTGTGGCCACAAATCTGTATATGGACATCTTGTACTTGTTCATTGCTGTGCAGTATGTTGCACAATACGAGGATGAATGAAATTGTTCGAGCTGCCGCTATCCAAAATTATTTGGACCTTAGTGCCATAGATGAAACCATTAAAACGAATGGTTGACGCCCCTTACGTACCTCGCAACGCATGCAGTGATAAATGATGTAGTGTGGCTTCTACTTCCTCTATGTGTGTCGGCGAACCCTCCTCCGTGGGTGTATCCTCATCATAGCATAAGAACATGAGCTGTTTGTTCGGACATGGATGAGTTGGGGAGAACTTAGCGTCACAAGTGAAACATAGACCATTCTCTCACCGGATTTGCATCTCTGTCAGTGTCATTCGTCGAATGGGCTGAGCTGTAGGTGTTGGTAATAAGGGCGGAATGTTTGTTTTCCAATTGCTTAAAGTAGTGGAGGAGGTGGGTGAGTTAGGTATAGGGGAGGACAAAATTGCCTTACTCGCTGCAGCTGGTACACGAGGCTTGAAGAGAGGCTCTGTTTTTGGTGGAGAAGCCTGTAATGTTGAAGTGTCATTGAACAGACGTGCGAGAGCCATGGCACTAAGAACGGTGAGAGGTCGTTGGACCAGTATGTCACGTTTGAGTGTGGGATTGAGGCCTCCAATGTAACAGTCAAGGAGGGCTGGTTCTGGTATATTCTCCGTCCTATTGGCAAGGGAGAGAAACTTGGAGTTGTAGTTGTCGAGGGAACCATCGACACTGGTTTGCATGAATTTGAATAATTGTGAATGGGCACAATTGAATTGTGAAGGACCGTGTTGAAGCTCGATGGCCTTTGCCAGTGTGTACCAATTTGGTATACGGCTTACTTTCTCAAGCATCTGGAACCACAGAAGAACATCACCATCGAAATGGACGGAAGCGAGTACTAACCTTTGGGAGTCCAGAATGTCATAATATTTAAAGTACCGTTCCGCCTTAAAAATCCACATCAGAGCATCTTTGCCATCAAAATAAGGAAAATTGAGCTTTACTGTATGAGTCGTATGAGTGAATGACTAGACGGGTTGTGCAACTAGGATTGTGGAGGACGCTGATGCGTTTGGTGATTGTGACGTCTGGTCCAAGCGGAGGTGAAGACTCTCGACTAAGTGTGCCAAGGAGGTAAGCACAGAGTTTATTTGGTCCAGTTGGTCAAAACGCCCTTTAGCATAATCTATGAATTCCGCTGTCTTCTTTAGCTCTACTTACACTTCCTTCAAACGTGTGTTGTTCGCCATTACAGTGTATAGTGAGCTCGATGAAAGCACCAATTTGTAATGTCAAATCAAGAAATAAGCAATGAAGAGATGAACACGATACTGATATATTGCTCAAATGGAAAGTTCAGTACAATAATGGATGTCACAGCAGTAAAAATGGCATAACGTACATAATCAGAAAAGGGGTACAGATGATGCAGAGGGAATAACAGAAAGTGCAGAGGGAAGAAGCAGGAGAGAGAGAGATATTCCAAAATAACTACACCACATGTGTAGCGACATATTCCCTTTATAGTCTCTCCTCATTCTCTATTTCACGCAATTTCCACTTCTTCCTCTTCATTCTCAGGCTTTTCCTTGAATGGCCCATGTTAAGCTGGGCTTGTTCCTTGTTTGGGTCTTGTCCTGGTGTCATTTCATCAGCTGTCTTTGTCTAGTCCATTATAGCTTCCTGTACGTGATATATGGGATATGGGTTTGCGAGAGTCATTTATGCAGTTGATGATAGACTCATCATTTCTTTATAAACTGCTCTCTCAAGTTAATGCTTTATACCCATTCCTTTCAATGGTGAATTTATTGTAAAACGTCATTGGAGTCCATATCAACACTAACATTATCATATCGGTTCTCAGCGAGTCAGTCACATTCCAAGTGCCCTGAAAAGCTATATGATTCAAATTCATGGCATAGATCTAATCCACTGCAATGTGGAGACGACACACTAAATTAGTAGAGCTTTTGGAAGGTTGATTTGCAATGAAGGCAAGAGTAACTTAAATTGCTATGATTTACGCCCACAAGTTTGCCTCTCAAAATCTATTATAAGGTTTATCAATCTATAGGGTTAATTTCAATTTCATGTTGGTTAGATTTTAAAGGTGACGATTTCTTTGGAACAAGGCGGGTGTGTCCAGCTTCTTGTATGAGTTTTTGGACACAACGCTTGAAATTTCAGAATAGCTTCCAGTCTTCATCGGAAATTTTGGACTTCTCGGTAGGTATAAGGTATGTCTGTCAGTGTTCAATAGGATATATTCTCTTAGGTTTAAACTTCCTTTGCTTGAGGGATTGAAGTTTGAATTACTACACAATATGGTGTCCTTCTAAGAAGCTTTTGTTCAGGAAGCTGTCATAAGTTAATGGGTTCATTTTGGATAAGCAGTAGGAGAAGATATGAATATCTTTAAATACTACATGTGTGTGTATATTATTTTATGTATTGTGATAAAATTAGGAAAATAAAAAATGAAATAAAGGAAGACAAATGTAAATTAAATACTGTTGAAAAGTAAAATTGTTTAAATTTCACAATCACATATGATTATATATCATATTTTTTATGTAGGTTTATATTTAAATGACAGCATTTTAAAAATATCACAAATGTTATAAAAATAAAAGATATGAGAGTAGAAGGAGATAATGGTAGAAGAAGAGAGATGAACTAGACAAGAGAGAATTGGGGAGGAAGGAGATAGTGATTCTTATTCATATGTGTGTATCCAATGGGTAAAGCATCTATTTATAGGCCTACATACTCAACCATAAATTACACAAAAATGAATTCCCATAATTGTACAATATGTAACATTTGAGCTATGAAATAAAGGCTCATAAAAACCATTCATGAGGGAGAGGGTTTATGGAGTGGAAGATGTAGAAGTTCAAGAATTGGAAGAGGTCATAAGAATGTGACATTAAGCATAAGGAATACTAGGGGTTTGAGGTTATGGACATTCATTCTAAAATGTTCACAACACATGAGTATATGACCACTTGTAATTAGAAAATTTAACATAATGAGTATAAGGAACTTCACTTAAATTTTTACTTATTTAAGTCGATTAGAAACAGTGAAAATAATATTTTTTGTACAATTATATTTTTAAGAAAATAACTTTTTTGTGTTTTTAATAAATAATAAAAGGTTATTGATTATGTGTAAATAATCGCACGCCCTTAGATAGGCACATGAGGTAAGCCTACATGAAAATAAAATATAAACAACGCAAAATATTTATCTCTCCTGTATGCATTACAGGCAAGGTACAAGAAATCGGACCGGTGATTGAACAGGTTAAAGTAGTGGGTTAAGGGTTAGTGGGTCAGACCGGAGTCAAACCGGGGGTCAAACCGGTGAGGAATAAAAAATACATATATAAACAGATGTTAAAAAATCTCAGTGGCTTTACAGGCAATAACATTAATAACATTAGTTTTAAATAATATATATAAATTGATGCTAACTATGTCGACTCCATTTTTCAATTTTAAAAAATATTAATATTATCTAAATATTATATTGTGCAGCTTTTTGGGGATGTGAGTACATTGATATATATATATATTGATGTGCTTCTTGAGAGGCGTTGCAATGACATGAAAAGACTTGAGCGGCGCTGCAGTCTGTGCTCGGATACGTGATGATTACTCATTATTTAATGCACTGTCCTTTTATTTTTTGATTTTTTTTTCAGTTTTTGTAAATCAACTTCTAACATCTTTCTCTCTTCATTCACCAGATCACCCCTCATCAGTCATCACTGTCCAAGACTAACTTGCCCCCACACACGCAATCCGTCTCTCGCCCTCTCTGTATCCGCCTTG
>JANTPZ010092968.1:0-13803 GCA_025593235.1 Vachellia pachyceras
CTTGTCAATCATTAGCCAAAAAGCTCCCACTTATAAAAAGGTGTATAATGCTGACATATTTAATTAAGTACAATAAACATTGATAATGGTTTGCAATACGAAACATGCATATTTCATAATTCATAAAGGCTTAACAGTACTTCACATCGTGTCTTGGAATCATAAACACATTAATAAGAGAAATAAATGGAGACACACATAATTCAAAGGTGCAATTTAACTTTAGACATTTGCAACACAAGAGTCGACGATTTGTTTCCTTAGTCTTTTAAAGTATTGACTCTTGTCCAACATAAATCTCATTGTTCTCTTTACTGCGTCAACCCACATAGCTGTTAAGAAGGTCAAAGAGAATGTGCCCGCAGCTCTGACCGCCTCACGGTACCTGATTATAACCTTAACATAAAATTCTGCTGTCTGATTATTAATTATGTTGTTGGCGTAATTAGCGATGATGCTATAAATGATTTTTATATTCTTGGATCTGGTCGTTCTCATCGCATCACGCTCGACTATCGTAGCGGCCATGGTGGGAGAAAAGGGTTGGTCCACCTCCTCTTCGTTACTCTGAGGTTCAAAATTAAATGAGAACAAGGATTTAGGACCTAGGTCTGAGTAAACCTCTTGGGATACTTCATGACCTGCTCAACGTTTTGCTCGGGATCTTCATATGAATCCTCTTCTGGGTCCTCTTCAGGATCCTCTTTAAAATCATCCTGCGGATCCTCCTGAGGCTCTTCCTCAGGATCCTCTTCTTCTAGGTCTTCCTCAAAATTCTCTTCAATTTGGTGTTTAGGATTCTCATCAGGAATATTGTTATCCATGTATTCAAAACGCACTGATCCATAAGACAGTGCTTCAGTGCTATCTAATATTTCTTGCCTAATTTAGTTTTCTGGAAAAAAAATAAATTTAAAATCATTATTTCGAAGAAATTTTCAAGAAATCTTGCGCTAAGCACTGATTTTCATCAAAAGCAGATCCTGAATTGTCAGTGAAAGTAGGCAAATAGCATATCAAAATAAAGCTCTTGAATTTTAGGATTTTTAGGAATAAACCACATCTCATTTGGGGGTCTCACGCGCTCTCATGCACCCTGAGAAGGAAAAATGCTGAAAAATTGAAAAAAATGGACGAAGCCCACTCTCGGGGTGGCGCGTGTAATCCACGTGCCGCCTTCTCGGCCTCCACTGTGTACAGGCACCGTCTCACTGTACTCCACGCACCGTGACTCGTCGGGTGGTGTGGTCTACGTGTCCACTGGACTTGCCACGTGGTACCCTCTCCAAAATTTTTTTCGCAGGTTACTATTCACCCGTGCCGATATGTTTTTCGGCCATATCCTCGCTGTCCGACGTCCGTTTATCGTGTTCTAGGTGTCCATTTCTTCATTTTGACAAGATCTACGCAATGGGAGCACTTTTAGATCCTAATTCTTTCTCCTTTTCTGAAAAATATGACAGAACTCGCAAGTCATTTTTCATCTGTAACTCAGTCGTCCGGTGTCCGTTTTTCGCGTTCTTGTCTCGAAGAGATCTGGACTATGTATATATTTTCTAAGCCTAGAGATGTTGTATTCTGAGAACCCAGATCTGGATCTATGTTTACGGGTTCGCTTTCCAGTTTCATTTTTTGTTTTCATCGTTTCGATTTAGAGGCATATGATTTCATACCAAATATACACATAAATCACAGATATGCTTGAAATTTGAACCGAAAAACAAAACGACATGCTATACAGGAAAGCATTAGACATGCATACACATATATCTTAATGACACATGCTTGTAGAAATTCATGAACCGTGAGTAATTGCCATAGAGCATGCATAGTAAGCAAAAGATCATAGTAATGGACATACTTTAATCATATACTTAAATTTTCATGTTTAAAATAACAATAATTCATATATGTGGGGAAGAGAAATGCCTCAGGAACCTATAAGCTCTGATACCACTGAAGCATTTTGGGCGTACCTGTAGATGCTGAATCTCAAATTTGCAGATACCCACGTGGAATACGAATCACGAAAGTGGATCCGAATATGATACACAGCAAATGCACCCCGGGAGATGAGAGGAGAGGATAAGGGAACTTTTCAGAGAAGGGAAGCAGGAGAAAAGAAAGTTTCTCCATGCGTTGTGTCTCCTATCTATTGTGTTTTGATGAGAATGTAAGAGTTACCTTTATTAATTAAAGGAATATAACTGCCCATCAAAAAACTGTTCCCACGTCAATAGGATCTAATTTTCAAATTCACACTTCTGGGAGTATTACAACTTTGTTCCCACAAATTCTCTTATTCGCACTTTTGCCCCAAAACACATTTTTGGGCCTAATCCAACAAGGGTGGATTAGCCCATATTCCAACTGGAAAAATAGAGAAAGTAAGGGCAAAATGGTAATTATGAGAATATGGAAGAGCATTTTGGTCATTTGACAAGTCAAAGTCAAAAGTTAACTGTTGACCAAAAATTTACAGATGCCCAATAGACAGAGCTTGACTCGCGGAGCGCAACTGTGAATCACGGATTTTCCAAATTCGGACTGGATTTCCGTCTATATAATTTTGAAGGGCGAAAAAGGAAAAAATAATTATTTAAGGTACCAGGAGTCCTCCAAAAATTTAGACAAAAATATGGAAATTCCAGTTAATTTTATAGTATTTAATAAAATTATTATCCAGTGTACGATTAAGGCGCTTTTCTCAACAATGGGGAAAAAGACCCGAAAATCCCCGAAATGTAATTTACTTCAAAAATTAATTTTGGACAATCTAGAGGGCATTTTGGAAAAAGGAAAAGAGCTATAGAATCAGTTAAAAATGTAGTATTTTTCAAGGCCCTAAAAGAATTTTGCTCTCTGATTGTACGTTTTCAGGGATTTTGTACAGGGTAAATTAATCGTGTAAAATTTGAGGAAGTTAAGGGGTATTTTGGGGATAATAAATTTGTTATATTCAAGATGAAAATATGGAGATTAAATAAGGAAGAAAATATCTCCAGAAAAGCAGAAAAAGATTTAGTGGAATAAAGTTAAATTTACCGGTGAAAAGTGCAATCGGAATAAAGTTAAGTTTATCACTTTTAATGAGCCAATAAGAGATAAGCAAGTGTGTGATATGTGGCTTCATCTTAAGCCCTTAGATCTAAGCTTAGTAGTTAAGTATCAATCTTAGCCCTTAAACCATTTAAAAGTGAATTATTAAATCATCAAATTCCCTCCATCTTTAGCCATTTAAATTGACCCAAACCATCAGAAAATGAAGAAGAAGGAGAGACCATTTTCATAAGAGAAAGAAGAGAAAAACTCAAGGGAAATTCAAGGTAAGTGAAGTTGGTACTTTAAGATATACATAGAATTTTCCTTGTAACTTCCTCTTCCACTTCCATGGTTTCAAAATCTAATTTGAGCTCTCTTTCTCAAGTTCCATAACCTAGGGTTCTTGAGAGTAAAGTGAGAAAGAGAGGGATTTAAAACCATCAAGTTGTTGCAAATGTCTCCTCTTGTTGAAAGGAGCATATTGACACACACACACACACACACATATATATATATATATGTTGTGGTTGTTGGTGATTGTTTTTGTGATTTTTGTAAATTGGGAAATCATGATAAAATAGGGGAGGTGCTGCCCAATTTTCCTCTTGATGTAGGAGAGTTAAAATCAAGTTATACCATGCATGAATATGAGTTTGGAAACAAGAATCAAGTGGTATAAGTGATGAAAGTTGAAAAATCACGTTGTAGGAAATTTTTGGGAACCTCTCGGCCAGTGCTGTTTCTTGAGGAAGATGGATTGTTTTGATGATTTTGATGCTTCCAATGGATTCAAAATGAGTTTTTGTGTAGGGTATAAGTGGCCCAAGTTTATGGAAGTATTAGAAAATCATAGAGACAAGTTTGATATTCTAGGGTTTATGAAATTCAAGGAAATGGTTAAAGGGATTTTACATTGTTTCTTGTAATGGAAATGGCTCATGTTTGATGGCCATTATATTGTCTATTGTGTAGGCAAAGAATTGGTACAAGAGGGTGATTTTTCAAGTAATCAAGACAAGTTGCAAAGTAAAGAGCAAAGTTAAGAAACAAAGGTAGCAAAGTTTTCTAACTCTATCTTACATTGTTGTGAAATTATCTTAATGATGTGCATGACTTTATGACATTGTTGAAATGTGTTTATGAGTGATATTATGCTATGGACATATGCATTGATATATGCTTAGTACACATTTTGCATTGTTATGTCATGCAATTTTCTACGTATGTTAGTAAGCTTTGCTATTAGGATTTCCAAAAAATTTCACCCTCCCCCACTAACCATTTCTAGGTACAAGTTCATCAAAGGGTAAGGAGAGAGTTTATGATGCATGAAGCAAGGAATTTATCATGATTTTGATCATGGAATTATGTTGTAATTATATGAGCATTTTGGAATTTATGTATGGTATGTAATATGTGATGTAAACCTATGAATGTTTGGCTAATATGTGATGGATAATGATCCCTAATTACATGATTAAGTATGATTAAAAGAGGATTAGAAGTTCAGGTTTCAAATAGTAAAATTTGAAATTGAAAAGTTTGGCCAAGTGTTGAAGTTAAGTTAGCCAAACCCCTAATTTTGACCTGTCAGGAAACAGAGCACATGGACCCCAAATGAGTTGAACTTTTTAAGAAAAATATTTCACATTTCAAGCTTTAAAACAAGCCAAAGAACACTGAATTTGGAGTCTTTTTACAAAAAGTTATGATGTTCCAAAGTTTGAAGAAAATCACTAAAAAACCTGGGAAAATAGAAAAATGACCAAATGAACAGTGCTTTTTCACGAATTAAACTGTATCAATTGGGCAAGCTAATGACTCAATGAGTATTTTTACCTTATAAAGGAACTTACAAGATTCAAATAGAAATTGGAAGAACTCAATTTTTATTTTTCTATAATTAGTTATGAATTTTCAAAGTTGGTCCTAAAACTAGTGAATAGTAACTTTCAAAAATTGAAAGTTTTCAAATTGAATCTTTTGGACCTTTTGATCAAATTGAGGCTTCCCTTTGGTTCCAAATCCATATAAAATGAAGCTAATGGTTAATTTAAGGTATGTTACATCTTCTTTCTCGATGCCCTCACCATCAAATTCCGAATGAGCAACTAGTTCAGTATTTCTATGATAGATTGAAAAGTCAAGAGAAAGGAATGCTAGATGCAGCTGCTGGAGGATAATTGATAGATTTGATTGCCAAAGAAGCTTGGGAACTTATAAAGAAGATGGCTTTGAACCATCAACAATATAGTGTGAGAGACACTAGGGCTGCCCATGAAATTGGAACATCAAGTGCTCATAACATAAGAATGGACACCCTAGAATCAAAGGTCGATTCATCTGAAAGTAAAGTTACATCCCAGTTGTCTCTAATCACTGCTGAGTTGAAGAGCTTGAATGCAAATAAATCCTAGCCATCATTGGATTTAGCTGCTCCAAGTTGCGAAACTTGTGGGTCAGTAATGCATATATCAAGTGTGTGCCCAAGTCGATTTGAAGATGTTTCCGTAATGTATCAAGGGAGACCAAACTAGAAATGAGATCCCTACTCCAACACATATAATGAAGGGTGGAAATCTAACCCAAAGTTTAGCTGGAGGGGTGAAGAAGCCAGTAGCCAGAGATTTCAAAGAAATGGAGGAGTTGGGCCTTCTAGCTCCAACGTGCAACAAAATAATTAGCAAGCCTTGAGTGTGCTACCAAAGGAAGATACAAATAAACTTCTTTAGAATATGCTGATGTTACTCAAGGAAGAGAAGGCTTCCACAGCTAACCAGTTCAATTCATTAGCCTCATTGATTCAGAAGGATTCCTCAAAGAATAAAGCGTGGTATGCCTCTTTGGAAAAGAGAATGGAGCAATTGGAAACCAAAGCTGAAAATATAAACTCCTTTGTCACTCAACTCTCAAATACTTTGAGTGAACAACAAGCAAGGAGTAGTAGATCCATACCTTCAAACATTGTCATCAACCCCAAAGGATTAAATGCCATCAATTTGAGGAGTCGGAAGCAAGTGAAGTTCAATGATGAGGAAGAAGATAAGAAAGAAGAAGAGGCGAGTGAATATGAAAGATTGACACACCCCACAACCCATGGAAAGAAAAGTGAGAGCACCAAAGAGAAGGAATTGCTGCTAAAAAGAGAGTTTTCCTCACCAAAAGAAGAAGAGAAAATGGCTTCAGAGCAAGGGACAAAGAGAACAAATCAGAAAGAAAGCAAGCATGGTTCTACCTCATTGAAAGGTAAAGAGGTAAACATTGATGAACTCGCTTTTCCCAATTCATATCTTATGAGTAAGAAACTTGCTGAAAAGAAAAGTGAAAAGGAAGTCTTTGATTTGTTTAGCAAAGTAGAGGTTAATATTCCATTGCTTGACTTAGTGAAAAAGGTCCCCACATATGCTAAATACCTTAAGGACCTGTGCACTAATAAAAGAAAGTTTTGGCCAAATGAAAGGGTCCAAGTAAACTCCAATGTTTTAGCCCTGTTTAAACCACAAATTCAAGTAAAATGTCAAGAACCTGGATCCTTTACTATCCCTTACACTAAAGGTAAAATAACCATAGGGGGAGAGTTACTAGATCTAGGGGCCGCAATTAATGTGATGCCTAAGTCTGTCTATCAAGCTTTAGGGGTCAAAAATTTGAAGTCTACATCTGTAGTACTCCAACTAGCGGATAGGACAATTAGGTATCTGGACGGGGTTGTAGAGGACATTCTGATAAAGGTCAAGGACTTAGTTTTTCCTGCTGACCTCTATGTACTTGATATGTCTAAAGAATCCATGAGTGAGTCCACCTTGATAATAGGTAGACCCTTCTTGAGGACTGCCAATACTATTATTAGCATGAAAGAGGGTAGCATATCAATGGAAGTAGGAGAAAGTAAGATCCAATTCAATATGTATGAAGCCATGAGACATCTATATGAGGACTATTCTTTACTGAGTGTCAATGCCATTGATGCTGCTATTGATGATACATGTATTGAGTTCGAATTAGGAAATGAACTTGCATGTTCACATCAATTATCTTATGCATCATTTGCTGGAAAAGATTCAGAAATTCATGTTAAACTCCCTGATCCACCGTTATTTCTTGTAAAATGATTGAAACATGCAGTCATTTTATATCGGTTGATAGCATGCTTTCCATGCCATACACACATTCTGTGAATATCACCGACAAGTGCATGAATGCCTTATTCTGTATAAACAGTGATGATACCTCCGGGAGAGGCATTTCAATTGATTTTGCAAGACCATTTGACAAAATTTCAGCTGAGTCGGTTGTACCCATACATGCTATGCGTGGAACTATGAAACATGAGCATGGGGACACCGAAGAAACCCGTAAGCCGCCATGATTCTTAGGTTGTTCCTTTCCCTCACATGATCATTTACTTTGAACTTTTGATGATTATGTTGTGAATATGAATGATTCAAGTATGGGGGAGGAACATTGCCAGTAGTGGTAGCTTAGTTGTTTTTATCTGCCGATATTGTTTTGAGTTCAATAAACTTCCTTGATATGTAATTGGCTTGTCTTCAAGAGTTTGTACTTGAAAGGGGTCTTATATGTTTGAGGATGTGCATAATAACTGGTGAAGTTGTAGGCTTGAATGCTGACGTGGTCTTGTGTCTTGTGTTTCCATCTCTATGTTTTTCTCTTTGTGCTGTTTCACCGCGACAAAATACAATTTTTGCCCTGGCCAAACTTGTTGTCTATTGAGTCTGTCCTCTTGAGAATTGTTCACCACAATAAATTTCATTTTTCACTGCGAATAAACTCGAGACTGTTTGTCTTCCCAAGATTTTTGCCGTGACCAAAAATTGGTTTTGCCACGGCAACAATCGCATCTCTTCATCTCCCACCAGTCTTTTCTTTTTAAAGTTCATTCATTATTTCATATCTTCCGTCGTCGCTTTCTGCTCTCCGCTGTCACCGTCCGTGCATTTCTCCATTTGTCGCTGCAATCCTTGTGCTTATACGCATCACTATCATCATACCATCTAGAGTAAGTGATTTAACTCTTTATTCTTCCGTTCCATTTTGTTTTCTTTTAAATTTCATTTAGTGTTTTTCGCCGCTGTTGCTGTTCAAATTTTACGATTTTCACCATGATAAAAAAAGGATTCACCGCGATGAAGTTTATATTTCACCGCGACTGTAATATCCACCCTTTTTTGTAAACCGACGTAGAGGCCAAGCTGATATTTATAAGATAAGACAAGGCCAAGAATAAAAGTACAGAAAAAGGAGATGTTAGTGGACTTAAGAGACCCTGGTCAAATTAGTCCTAAGGCTTTGAAGTTACTAAGAATGTAAGCCAATGACATAAATGTTATTAAGTATAAAGACCAAGGACAATATGGTCATTGGATAAAAAGGGCTAAACCAGTAATCAAAAGTCAAGTTAGAACCCATGGATAGAAAGTACGGAAAAAGTTGATAATGTTGGGTCGTAAGTCGTAGAATCAGATTTGGCCAAGTGGATGACAGTTGGTAGGAATAGTAAAGTTAAGCGTGCTCATCCCGGGAGCAATTCAAGGATGGGTGACCTCCTGGGAAGTTGCCCCAGGAATCAGAAACCAAAAGATCAAGGGCCAAAAAGTCAAGGGCAAAATAGGAATTTATGAAAAGTTAGACTGTGAAAGGGCATTTTGGTCATTAAGAGAAAGTGTAAGGGCATTTTGGTTATTTGATAAATTTAAAGTCAAAGTCAAAGAGTCAAACAGTTGACCAAAAATAAGAAAAAATTCACAGATGCCCAAAAGATAGAGCAAAACTCACTGATTACCAGAGATTCAACCGATTGTTGAAATTCAGTCTAGATGAGGAATTATGGAATTTTAAAGATTTGATGATTGAAAATATTTATTTAAGGTATCAGGAGTTCTCTAAGACCAAAAACTAGAGTATAGAAAAATTCAGTGAATTTTATAGTATTTTACAAAGTTATTGCCCAAAGTACGATTAAGGCGATTTTCCCAAAAATGAGAAAAGAGGCCCAAAAAATCTCCAAAAATATAATTTATTACAAAAATGAATTTGGAACAATTTGGAAGGTATTTTGGGGAAAGAAGAAGGGCTAGAGTATCAATGAGAAATGTAGAAAATTCCAAGGCTCAAAATGATTTATCCTAAGGTTTCATGTTTTCAGGAGTTTTAGACAGGATAAAATAATCCTGTTAATTTTGGATGGATCAAGGGACAATTTGAGGATGATGATTTGAATATATTTAAGAGGGAATTATGGAGATTAAATGAGGAAGAAAACTTCTCCAGAAAAGTAGAAAAAGATTTACCGGAATTAAGTTACTTTTACCGGTGGAAGTTGTAATCGGTAGAAATAACCAAATGGTAACCGGTTTAGTTAGTGTAACCAAGGTTCCCAACAGATTTTTTCATCCATGTGCAGCCCTATCATGACACTTTTAATGAGCCAATGAGAGATGAGCATGTGGTGGAGTTGTGGCTAATTATGGACCCTTAGATTTTACTTAATAGTTAAGGTTGAATCTTAGCCTTCCATCTATTATGAGAAGTTTTATAAAAGGCCATTTCTCTCCATTTGTCTCCTATATGGCCGACATATTCCAGCTGCAAAAGGGAGAGGAGGTGACGCCATGAACAAGCACAAGGAGGAAGAACAAGCTCTTGAAAAATCCAAGGTAAGGGATTAAGTACCTAAAGTTATGCATCAATCTCTTCCTCTCAACTTCCTCTACCTTTCTATTGGTTTATATTTTTGGTTTTTGCTCTCTTATGGTGGCTGGAAAGTTAGAGTTCATGAGAGGAAAATGAGAAAGAGAGGGATTTAGAGGAAATAATTGGTTGCAAAACACTCCTTGCATGATAAGGAGAAGATTGATGTATATATTGCTTGGGTTTGAAGTTTGTATGAAATTTTGGAATCTCAAACCCTAAGGGGAGATGCTGCCCAAATTTTTATTCAATGCGGAAGAGTTAAAATCAAGTTATATCATGCATGAATATGAATTTGGGAACAAGAATAAGATGATAAAAGTGATGAAAGTTGAAAATTTTCATGTTAGTGATTTTGGGGAGCTTCTCGGCCAGGTCTGGTTCTTGGGGAAGAAATGTTGTTTTGATAATTTTGATACTTCCAATGAGTTTAAAATTAGTTTTTGTGTAGGGCAAAAGTGAGCCCAAGTTTTTGGAAGCATTAGAAAACATTAAAGACAACTTTGATATCTTAAGGCTTATGTAATTCAAGAAAGAGTTTAAGGGAGATTTACCTTAGTTTTTGTCTTGGAAATGGCTTGTAATTTATGGCCATAATGTTGAAAATTGTGTAGTCTAAAGTTTGATGCAAGAGAGTGATCCCCAAAGAAAACAAGAGAGTATTCAAATTAAGGGGAAATTAAAGACACAAGGTAGCAAGACCTTCTAACCCTAAGCTTAATTGCTTTGAAAATATGTATGAATTATGCATGACTTGTGTTGAAAATTTGTGATGATTGAAAGTGTGAATATGTGCTTTTGTATGCTATGGCCATATGCATTTCATTGTTACATGTTTCACTTTTATGAATTCACACTTATCTTGAAAGTTCTCATGCAATTTTATGATGTGTGTTAGAAAGTTTTGCTACTGGGATTTCCAAAAATCTCACTCTCCCACACTAACCATTTTAAGGTGGAAGCTTCTCAGAGGGTAAGAAGAAAATGAATTATGCTTAAAGCAAGATTTGCATATGTGTAGGAGTGTGGACTTATGTTGTAACTATATGCTTGTTGTTTAAGAATTGTAATGTGATATGTAAATGTAACTCATGTATGTGTAATGGACTCATGATAAATAGTGAATGCCCTAAGAATACCTAATCACATAGGTTAGTAGGATCAAGAAAGGTTTAGAAATCAAAATGATAAGTTAGGAAGTTAAGATGGGCTGAAATTTGGCCAAGTGCTGGAAGTAAAGTTGGTCAAACCACCTACTTTGCCCCATTATGAAATAGAGTAAATGAATTCCAAATGAGTTGAAATTTTACAGAAAAATATTTCACATTGTAATATTTAAAACAAGCTAAATATCAATGAAATTGGAATTTTTTACAGAAAGTTATGGCTGTCCAAAGTTGGCGAAAAATCATAGAAAATCCTGGGGAAAATGAAAAATTACCATATGAACAGTACATTTTCACGAATTACTCTACACCAATGGGGCATGTTTCTCTTCCAATGAGTATTTTTTACTCATAAAGGAATTTGTAAGCTTTAAATAGAAGTTGGAACCACTCAATTTTGATTTTTCTAGAATTAGTTATGAATTTTCAAAGTTGGCTCGAAAAACTGTGAATAGTACTTAAAAATGAAAGTTTTCAATTTGGTCCCTTTTGACATCGTAAGTTGTTTGAGGCCATTAATTGGTTCCAAATCATCATAAAGGAAGCTAAGAGGGATTAGTAAGAGGTGTTACAGCGACTAACCCCAATTTTTGCCACGGCCAACTTGAATTGCAACTAGTCTTCACCCGTATTGACTTGTGTTTTCATTGTTTTTCTTTTTGATTTGTTGTGTCTAGATAGTCACCATGCCTAGGACCAAGCTACCTAATGTAGTAGATCCACCTATACCTAACCTAGAACAATCCCAGTCCTTTGAGGACATTTTAAAGCTTACTCAGAAGCGTTCTTTGGTTAAGGAACGCTCATTTCCATTAACACCTGCTGACCACCCTTGTGTTCGCAGATTGACTGAGTCTGGCCTTACCGACTTTATTCGCGAGCGTACCCAGGGGAACCTCACATTCATCAATCACTTTTATGCCATATGCCACCATAAGTCCGCACTTTTCATTGACTTTGAGGAACCACGTTACAGCATGCAATGAATCGCCATACCATCGGAGTCCATTTCGCTTTACCCATTGCCGAACGTGATCATTACGTTCAGTTCATGAGCCAGTTCCCTGTGGACGCTATTGTTGAGACTCTATGTCTACCTGGGATGAGTTAGCATACCTCTCATAGGTCTGAGATGTACATTCACCGTTTTGAGTGTCGTCCCGAGATAAACCCTATATTCACCTCGTTTGTAGTAACATCCTTCCGACCATCCACTTAGTGAACCTCACGAAGAAGAAGGCTCTCTGCATTTACATGTTGATGAGGGGGATCGGCTTCGATGTATCCACTCTCATTTATTCTAGCCATCGTGATGCCATCCTTACTTCCAAAACCACGATGGCCATAATTTTCTCGCATCTCATTTCTGATATGTTCACTGAGTTAGAGATCCCAGAGTACCCTGAGGACCATCTGTTTGCCCCTGCCCCTGTTTTTATTTATGAGAGGATCCGTCGAGCTCCCGGACCTTAGCCTAAGCCCTACATTGATATAGACAATGTTCTAGCTAAGGATCAGGAGGCTCCAGCACCCCAGGCACTATATGTTTATCTAGCATCTCCAGCCCCCATTACACTTGAGAGTCTAGCTGCTGATTTTCAGCAATTTAGAGTCTCGATGCTTCAGCAGTTTGAGAGGGAACGGAGGTATCAGGATGGACGCCTTACTTGAACAGAGCCTGCATTTTCAGCTGCCTCCAAAGGAGGATGATGTTAGTGGTGCAGGAACTTCAGGAGCCGGACCATCCAGAGAGGGCGGAGCAGCTGTGGAGGAGGAGGCTGCTACGGAGGTGGATTCCAAGGGCGACACGGCCATGGATAGATAGGATTATTTTTCTCTTTTCTGTTGGACTTTGATACAGTTGTACTAGATTTGTTGTGGATTATGTTTTATAGCTATATATGTATAGATGCTTGTTTTGCTTTTTATCAGAATTCCATTGCATGCTTGCATGAAGTTTTGGTATTGCTTATGAATTCCTCATTTTATCTGCTTGTTAATCTTTCCCTTCAATCATTGAGGACAATGCTTGATTTAAGTGTGGGGGGAGAATTATGATTTAAATTTTCCAAGCATTACCTGGATTTTAAAATGCAATCGAAATTTTTGGAGGGTTAACTTTGCTTAAAACTTTGGAAATTTTCAAAGTTTCTTTAAAGATTTTTTTGTAATTTTTGAAAATTTTTTATTTTCCAGAGGTTTTGAACTGCAAATTTTGCTCTCCGACCATTTATGCCGCAACCAACTTTGTTGTTTTCCACGGTGAAAGTAATCAAAATAAAGCAATTCATCTCTCGGGTGAGTTTCACCCCGACCATCTTATGGTTGCGCCGCGACGAAACCACTTTCACACAGAACTCATCTCTCGGGTGTAGTTCGCCGCGATCAACTTTGTGATTAGCCACAATGAAATTTCAGTGCAAAAAAAAATTTAGGTTTTGGATTTTAAAATAAAAGGTTTATCTTACCTTTATGCCTTTAACACTCCTGAGCAAACATATGAAACCATGATTTTCATAGACAATGCATTGGGAAGTTTATGCATGATTTTAAAGGATAAAAGTTTTTGGTTAATTGCATTTTTCGAGTTATTGGCAAATGATAAGCAAAGTGCAATGTTAAATTGACTCTTTGTGTTTTCAGTTCTTGAGACTGTTTAATTGAGAGTTAGCCTTATCATGGGATAATTGGGCCTAATTTCATTTGATTAGTGAGGGTCTATCTTAATTTATAATCTCTCTAGAACTTGTCTTGATTCTTAATCAAAGCTTTATGATCCAATATTCTGTGAAAGTGATAGGGGCCTTCATTTCAAAACCATCTATTTTGCCCAAACACAAACCCCTCATAACTTAACCATTGCCACCCTTTTGAGCTATTCACT
>JANTPZ010092969.1:0-13406 GCA_025593235.1 Vachellia pachyceras
TTTAATATAAGATTTAGTTGACAATCAAGTTTGATCTTAAATATAAGATCCAAACACATTTTCTCTCCCTAAATGATAACATTTTCCCCAAAGTATTCAAGGTTTACATTCAATAGTAGTTATGATGAAATATGGTGCTCTATAAAATTAACCCATATTTGTTATAAATATCTAATTTAACTATTTTTCTTGATATATTAAATTAGATATTTAGCTCTTTTTTTAAGAATAAGATGAAATGATAAAATACTGAATTAATGTGTAAATTACCCATGAACGTCTCATAAATAGGCACCTAATAATATAATGTTTACTCAAATGCAAAATATATATATATCATTAGCATATTTGTCAATTGCTCTAAATGTTCGTTAAAGTTGTTTTTGTGTATCCTACTATCCTAGTGTCTATATGTCATTAGCATGCTCTATCTTATTCTGTCAATTCTCAACCTCTCTCTGGAAGGAAAGAGAGAGCAATAAGAATTATTATGTATTCAAAATTCATAAATAAGTATTAATTCCTCTTAAAGTAATTTATATCATGGATCATAGAATTCTTCTATAATTTATGCTTAGCAACAAAAAATGCCAAGAATAAAACCCTCTCCGTCCCTTTATATAAAAAATAATTAGTTGAATCATGTCGATTGAAGTTGATAAAAATATAAACTAATCAGGCAAAGTTGTTTTCTAAATAAAAAAAAATCTAATAATTAAAAATAATCTATCATTTGTTTATCTCTGTAACATGGTGAAGAGGGTTTTGCTAGTTTCTAGTGTCAATACAAAGGTTAAGGTAAAATTTTATTGGGAAATTTAGTCTTAAGTTTCAAATAAATAAGTCATTTAAGGAATGATCTCATGGAGGAAAATATTTAATATAATATAAAGTAATATAATATAATGTAATATAAAATGAAATAAAATAATATGAAATAGATGGATTTAATTGTGGTCCTTGATTTGAATTTTAAACTCAGAATCTTAGATTTTCTAATTTGAACTCAGAATCATAGACTTCCTAATTTGAATTCAAAATCTTTTAAAATTATATTAATAACTCTCTAAATCTATCAAATATAATAAAATCATAATTAATGCAATTAAACTCAATTAAAGCCCAACAATAGCACTTAAATCCCTTAAAATACTATGAATTCACTTAATAAAATATGATTATTTCAATTCCCCCATACTTAGCTTTTTGCACTCCTAGGAAAAATTATATTAAGTCAAGAGCCAAAAATAAAAATCAATAAACAAATGCAAGCATCAAGAACCACAATTGGTAACCATAACTTATTACTTATCTCAAATTCATGCTTATATCACATGCTAAAAGAACTAAGCAATGATGCAAAGATTAATGATAGTGAATGCAACTAAGAAACCCTCATAGGGTTAAGTGTTTGCGGTCAATTCTCTCAATAGGGTATTTTTAAATCGATCATCCATTCAACCAAACTCTACCATATGCTTGTAATGGTTCTAAGTTCTTCACCGCTAATAATAATGGCACAAATAGATCAATAGGTCTTTTATTAGATTGTAATGTTGGAAATGTCAATAAATAAAATGATGGTAAATAAATGAATGGATAGAAACACATGAAGTATCATGAATAGCATATGACTCAAGTACATGCATAAATGATGGAACAAAAACACGATAGTATCACCAAACACCTGCACACATTACTAAGTAATTGAACGCAATACATATGGATCTTTCACTCCCTTTTTTGGCTTTTCTCAATCATTTTTTCTTTATTTGTTTTATTCGCCTTCCATTCTTGTCTCTTCCTTTTTTTCCTTATTTGGCTTTTTCTATATTCCTTTTTTTTTTGCCTTTTTCTATTATATATATATTTTTTTTGGCCTCCACTTTCTCTTATTTTCTTTTCTCTGCCTTTTTTTGTATTTTTCTCCTTTTTTTCTCTTTTCTTCTTCTTTCCTTTTTTTTTTGTATAGCATTGCATAAAAAAATTTGAAAACATATGTAAATGTCCAATGATGCAATCAAGTCTTGTCCTAAGAAGTAACGCAATGTACTTAAGCCTAGAATGTGATCAAACAGTGGTTTGTGAAATGAAAATGATGGGCTCAACGGGGTGAAACAATGGGAAATCATGTTAGGGCTGACTTTTTGGTTTATCTGACTAATGAAATGAATGCCTAAATCATATCTATTATGCCAATATGTAACACCTCATATTTTCCTCCTATATCCTCATGTTAGATCACTTTTGAACCACTCTTGGGCCTTGGAGAACTCAAATTGTGCTTTTTATGTGAACTTGAATTTTCAAAAACGTAGAAAAACGTTGTTACTATTCACATGGCATTTTTCTAGAATTATGGCCCAACTTTGAAAAATTATAATTAATTCTAGAAAATCTAAATGGAGTGGTTCCAATTCCTAAATTTAGCTTATTAAGTGATCTATAGGGAAAAAATAATTATTGGCTCCAATTCTTATCCATTTGAATCAGTTTATTCAAATATCACGCACTGGTCCCATGGTCATTTTCCAGATTTCCAGTTTTTACCTTAAACTTTGGAAAATCATATCTCTCAAAATACACATCCGAATTTCACAAACTTTATATCATTTTAAAGCTTGGTATGTGTAGTTTCTGACTAGAAAGTTTCAGCTCATTTGGAGCTTGTTTGCTATTTTTAATTTTCACGTGAAACAGATTCATTTTTTTGGGCCTTTGGAACCATTTAACCTTGAAACCAATTTTTCTTAAAATTCACCAAAACCTCTTTTTGGTTCATTAATCCACCTTGAACATGCATGGTTATTCCTTACCATTCCTTGTTACTTTTAGTCCATTTTCATGCATGCTTCATTAACCATTCACATGATTCTTCTTGTAGAGGTTTAAGTTACAAATATAGCAACTTTAGAGAGAGAGTATTATCTCATATATTTACACAAAATCAACCAAGTAAAGGCATCATCTTCAAGAATCATTAACTAATTCCTTATCCTTGCTTGATCTTCCACCTACATGGTTAGTTGGTGGGGAATGAGATTTGGGAATCCCAATAGCAAAACTATATAATCAAAATATTGTGAATGTGCATACATAACTTTGATGCATGTGTATGATCCTATAAACATGTGACACATCAAACTACATTTTATCAAGCATATGGCCATAGCATAAAAGTCACATTTCATACACAAACCATGCACTTTAATCATCATAAAAGTTCATGTAACATTCACAACTCATTTTCATAAACATAAAAGGAGATTAGTAGTCTTGCTACCTTTGTTTACCTTTCCTTTTTAACTTAAACTCCAAAGTTCTCTTGGATTCCTTCCAATTGTGCTCTTGAGGGTCTTAAATCCCTAAAGATTATAGCATAATATTCATGTAAATATACAACCATCAATATGCCAAAAAACTTGTAAAAATGCACTAAAACCTCTTTAGGTTTTTCAAGAGTCCTACAAGTTCAAGACTTGGTTTTTATAGTTCCTTGAACTTCTAAAGTCCATCTCTTGGCTTTACCCTACATAAAACATCATTTTAAAGCCAATAGAACTATTAAAACACTCAAAAACTCATTCCTTCTATTTTTTCCTTGCTTGGCCGAGAAGAAGGAAAAAGAAAAAATGGGTTTTCTCAAACTTCCAACATGTATGCTTGTGAATTCATGCTCTCAAAACCACTATCCATACATCAAACGATTCAAAAACAACCCTTACCTTGTGGCAAAAATGGTGTCACCTTCATCCCCAAAACTTAGGGTTTTCACAAACTTTCTACAACCACCAAAACAACCATCAACAAGTAACAAACTATCTTTTACCCCTCAAGGAAGAACTTGCAACCATTTACCATCCTTTTCCATTTTCAACTCTTGAAATCCTAACCATCATCTTCTGAAAAGAGAGGCTCATTCAAAGAACAACTCAAGAGAAAAAGGTAGTAGAAGTTGCAAGAAAATGGCTTCTTTGTGTTATGGAAGCTTGGTGCTCTTCTTTCTTACTTGAAAATGGCTTCTTTGCTAGAGAGAAGGGAGAGAAAAATCAGACCATGAGAGAGGGAGAGGGAGGACGAAATTTGAGAGAAAAATGAAGAGTTTTTACTAATTAAAATGCTTCTTGAAATATTGTGTGGAGGAGATTAAGTCTTGGGGACCAAGTTTGCAAATGCTTGATGGAGAATATGCCACTTGTCCTAGTCTTATTGCTTGCTGAAAAAGTGAGTTTGGTTTCCCTTATAAGCTTGGTTGGCTGATTGGTTCCCCGGGCTATCCGGTTACTTGATCCGGTGGCATGTATTTCCGTAAAGTAACCTTCACACGAGTAACTATCTTTTTATTTTTCAGAGACTTTCTCTCTCATGTGGCGCCATTCCCTAGACCTCCTTTCCTAGGTGGCATCATGCCTTAGCCCAAAGCATCCCCTGGTTTGCCTCGTAACCCGTCAGGATTCCTCAATTTGTGTGTAACACCGTAAAACAGGCTTCCGGCGGCCAATTTGACTTAAGGGCATGGAAAAATTCTATATTTTTCCTTGATACTCAAGCTCTCCTCCATTCCTCAAAATTCTTCCCGGATTTTTCGTAACTAATTTTCTAAGAAAATAATTTTTCAGGCTTTCCAGGAATTGTTGTTCTCCGTACAATGAAACTGCCCGCACCGAATACCGGGTAATAATTTTATTAATTACTTTATGACCCAACTAAACTTTTTTCAGTTTGGGTCTCTGGCATTTGAGGACTTCTGTTACCTCAAATAATTATTTCTCCATCATCCTTAACTCCGAAATCATTTATTTACCACTTATTTACGAAAATGTCACTACCTTTTCTACTTTTGCCATAATTTCTAAAATGCTATCACTTTTTCTACTCTTTCTTAATTCCAACTTTGCCCTTGGTTGACTTTGACATTTTTTGTCAACTTTGACTTTTTGTTTAACTTTGACCAAATTACTAAAATGTCCTTATTATTGACAAAATGTCTATAGTATATGATCATAGTATGCCATAAAGAATTCATTGATGTCAACCACTTCCTGAGAACTTTCGGTTGTTTTTTGCATGAGTAGCACAAGGTATTTCTCCTTAAGTGTGTCATACTTTCTTGTCAAGGCATTGGTCAGATCATCTAGGTTATGGGAAGAAGGAAGAATATCTAGTCCACTTGGTTGAGATGTAATAGGTTGGGGCGGATGAGAAGGTTTATAAGATGGTTGAGGTTGGTGGAAAGTAGATTAGAAAGGATGGTCATTTAGTGTTAATGGAGGGTTGGAGGTAGGTAGGTAGGATGGGGAATGTGGTTGTTGATATGGTTCATATCGTAAAGGGAATGGATTATATTATATTTGATGTAATGGTTGCATGGATTCAAAATATAGGTTATATGATGGAGGAGGAGGCTCATAGTATGGTTTATGAGGTAGAGATGATGGTTGGAAGGTTTGGAATGAGGGTTGGTGGGGAGGTTCATAGTATGTATTAGTGAATGGATTACTAAATTCTTGATCAAGTGAATATCTCTTTTGACTGTTAATCAATGTTTGTATATCCTCTAATTTATGTTCTATGAATGCAAGGCTTTGAGAGCAATGATCTTTCATATTATCTACAAAAGAGTGAAAATTGAGGGTGAAAAGAAAAATGAAACAAAACACACCAATTCAAATAAAATGAAGAAGCTGAAATATGATCCATGAAAAAGTACGAATGAGTAAAGAAATTTTTTTTATGTAAATGAACAATCAACCAATCAAAGTAAAGAATTTTTTATGCAAATGAAAAAGGGAAAAAATCATAAACAAATGCAAAATGCAAAAGAAAATGAAAAACTAAGAAAAATAAAAATTAAGAAAAAGATGAAAAATTGATATGATTTTGTTCTTTTTTTAATGCAATGAAAGAAGTGCAATGTAAAAAAATGCAAAGGCTAACAATTAAAAAAAGAAAAATAAACAACAAAAAAAACCAATAAAATAATGAAAATTAAGAAAAAGCTAAAAAATGAACTTCAATCAAGTTACTTGACACTAAATTACTGGAGAACTAATTATTTGGCTCCTTGGTAACGGCGCCAATTCGATGAGCCTTGTCGTAGGAGCAATCAAATAAAAACTAAGCTAAATGCAATATAGTAGCACTAACCTAGGTCGATCACTATGTGAAGCCTAAATTTATTCCGAAGTAATTTAATGAAAATAACAGTTTAACTAGGATTAGCAAATTGATTTTTTCTAATTAACTAAACTAAATAAATGCACTTAAATTCGATAAATGAGTGTCCTGTGTGATTGAATCCACTAACATTTCTTATCCAATTTGAATATTAAGTTCTTCTTTTAACTAAGTATAAGGACTAATAAGAACCCTTACTGATCAATATTCCTAACTTTTTAATTTAATCTAAACCTAGACTCAATTAATCAATTAGAAATATCTTAGGACTGAGCTCGTGCTAGATTTGTAAAAGATCCTCTTTACCTTCAATTAATTCCTATAAACATAACAAACTAATTGATCTCAAGAGAATAAAAGAAAGCAATTGAATAACAAAAGTAGTGCTATAGTTCAATCACAATCCAAAGTACCAATCTAACACAAGTATCACAATCCAGATTATATCAACCGATGATAATCCTCTTCCATATATTTAAATTACAAACTCTAGCCATATAGAATTACAATTTACATATATAGAGATTGGAAAGTGAAATTAAAATCAAAGAACTCCCTTAATTGCTCAAAGACTCAGGTTAGCTTCATCATCACTGTCGGACTGGTACCTTAGCCACTCATAATTAGAAGATCAACTCTACGTGAACAAAGGCGATGCTGTGAGATCGTCTGGACAAGTCGCTGGGTTACTCTAGGGGTGGTGTCTCTTCTTCCTTTCATGCGTGGTGGCTGCGCCTGGGGTTGAAAGGTGGATGAATTAATGAATGTTGAGTACTTCCAGAATGCATAGTGGCGGCATCTTTGTGCGTGGGTGGAATTGTGTGTGGCCGCTTGAATGGATAGGCAAATGAATAAGCATGCCCCTTCAATCTCCCTGGACCACATTTATATGGTAGTAGTAGTAATATAATATAATATAAAATAATATAATATGAAATGAAATGAATTAAAATAATATAAAATAGATGGATTTAATTGTGGTCCTTGATTTGAATTTTAAATTCAGAAATTTGAGAGAGGAGAGAGGAGAGTTAGCTTATGTGAAAAACCTCTTGAAACTAGTGTGGCTTAGATTGATCCTTGGAGACCAAGTAGAACTTTACTTGGTGGAGATTGTGCCACTTGTCATTTTTTGATTGCTTGGTGAAAAGTGGCCTTTTGGCTTCCCTTGCAAGCTTGGTTGGGTTGACCTGTTCCCTGGCTCTCCAGTTACTTGATCCGGTGGCACGCATTTCTGTATAGTAACCTTTATTCGAGTAATTTTACTTTTTATTTTTCTGAGACTTTTCTTTCATGTGGCACCATTCCCTAGGCCTCCTTGCCTGGGTGGCATTATCCCTTCCTCAAAATACCCTTGGCTCTCTTCGTAAATCGTCAGTATTCCTCGATTTGCGTGCAACACCGTAAAACAGGCTTTCGGCGGCTAATTTGACTTAAAGACATGAAAAAATTCTATATTTTTCTCTAATTATCAAGCTCTTTTCCATTCCTCAAAATTCTTCCCGGATTTTCCGTAATTAATTTTCTAAGAAAATACTTTTTCAGGCTTTTTGAGCATTGTTGTTCTCCGTACAACGAAACTGCCCGCACTAAATACTGGGTAATAATTTTATTAATTACTTTATGACCCAACTAAAATTTTCTCAGTTCGGGTCTCTGGCATTTGAGTACTCCTACTACCTCAAATAATTATTTATCGGTCATCCTTAACTCCGAAATCATTTATTTACCATTTATTTACGAAAATGCCACTACCTTTTCTACTTTTGCCATAATTTTCAAAATGCCATCACTTTTTCTACTCTTTCTTAAGTCCAACCTTACCCTTGGTTGACTTTGACTTTTTTGGTCAACTTTGACTTTTAACCAAATTACCAAAATGTCCTTATTATTATTTCATGACATTTCATGTCCTAGACCTTTTTAATCAAAATGACCATTTTAGTTTTGTCATTTAGCCAAATGACCGTTTTACCCTTGGGTCATTCTTACTTAAAATCCTTAAGACTAGGGATCTAGTCAATCATGATCTTTATTGTCTAGAGGCATTTTCCTTTCTATATTTTCATATCCATGGGCATTAACTCAACCTGTTACTATCGGTTTAGTCTTCATTTCCAATTACCGAAATATGCGGATATTACATTCTACTACCTCTTTAATGGTTGATTTCCTTGATCAAATCCCTCTTTTTGAAGATGAAAAGTTAGGGTTTCAAGGTATGGAAATGAAAAGGAGAAGGCTTTTGAGGTAGTAAAAGGTTACAAGTCCATTCTGAGTAGTAAAGAGTATTTTGATGTATGTGTTGAGGTGATTTGGTTGTGGATTAAAATTTTTAAAACCCTAAGGTTGGTGGAGGGTGACGTCCACTTTGAGATGGAGGGGGGAAGAGTTGTTTTTGAGCTATATGATGTATGGAAAGTGATTTGGGAAGCAAGAATGCGCAAGCTACATTAACAAAGTTCGAAAACTCCCAAAAACCCTCTTTGTTCTGTTTTTTGAAAAATCAAAAGAAATAGAGGGAGTGGGATTTTAATGATTCTAATGCTTCCAATGGCTTTTAAGGAAATTTTGTGTAGGGTAAAAGTAAGAAAATAATTTTGGAAGCATTGAAAAGCAAAAGAACAAATTTCAAAAATTTAAAGGGCTTGTAAGAGCAATATATGAATATTGCATTTTTTTATTATTTTTCTTGGCCTTGATTGGTGGCTGGAAATTTATGAGAATGTCAATATATGATGTTTAGGAAGTCAAGAGCCCAAAGAACTCATTGGAAAGTCCATCAAGAGAGGATTTAAGTTCAAAGGAATTAAGAGAAAAAGGTACCAAAACCCTCTAACCTTAAGCTTTATAGCTTTTGAAATGTACTAAGTTATGCATGACTTGTTTAGAAAATTATGATGATGAAAGTGTGAAAATGTGCTATTATTTGCTATGGCCATATGTATTTGATTGTTACATGTTGCACTTTTATGAATTCATACTTACATGAAAGATTGTCATGCTATTTTTATGATTGTGTTAGAAAGTTTGGCTATTGGGATTCCCAAATCTCATCCGCCAACTAACCATGTAAGGGAAGCTCAAGCAAGGGTAAGAATGAGATTATTGATGGTTGAAGATATTATGTTTGCTTGAGGAATTTTGTGTAAATATGTTGATGGTTGGCCATCTATTTTGCAAGTTGTTTAAGTTGTAAACTATAAACCTCTATGTGAAGAAGCAAGTGAATATGTGATGATGCATGCACGAAAATAGACTAAATAAGCTAAAGGATGATAAGGAAGTAATCATGCATGATAGGGGTTTGGTTATGAACCAAAAAGAGGTTTTGGTAATTTTTAAGAGAAGTTGGATTTCAAAACAAATGGGTTCCAAAGGCCCTGGAAACTGATATGTTTCCAGCGTCAATGAAAAATAGCAAACGAGCTCCAAATGAACTGAAACTTTCCAGTTAAATACTAAATATCCTGAGCTTTAAAATTATATAAAGTTTGCGACATTTGGATGTGTATTCCATGAGATATGATTTTTCATTGAGCTACAAACTTGATTCAAATGGGTAAGGATTGGAACCAATGAGTATTTTTCCCTTATATATCACTTAATAAAGTAAATTTAAAAATTGGAACCACTCCATTTCGATTTTTCTGAAATTAATTATGAATTTTCAAAGTTGGGCCAGAAATTTGAAAAATGGGCCAGTAAACAATAAACGTTCATTTTAAGAAAAAGAAAATTTTCAAGTTCACTAAAAAGGTCAATTTGAGTCATTCAAAGCCCAATAGTGATTTTAAAGTGATCTAATATGAGGAAAGAAAGGGAAAATAGAGGTGTTACTCATGGTGAAGACGGTTTTAATAATTTCTAGTGTCAATAAAAGGTTAAGGTAAAATTTCATTCCTTCTATTTTTTTAGCAGTAATAATATTATTTTAAATATTTTTAAATTGTAGCAATTACATCAAGCACAACTGTCACAGTGGCAAATGTGGCCATTGTACTATCCTCAGGCCACCCCATTTGAACTGATCGACGTGTACCCATCAATATCTTATTACATCATACATTAAAATCCGTGAACAATTTACGTTATATTCCACACAATTTATATTTTTTCCCTTTGAAAATTTTTATAGTTTTATAATGTATAGTATATTTATAGAAGAGAGAAAATGAATTTTTTATCCTTTTTATAAGTTGCCTCTTTAAATTCTTATATGAATTTACAACATTTCCCTTTTATTTATTATTTCATTGGCTTTGGTTTTATATAATACAATGTATATCAGATGGTTATATGGTCAAAAAGTTATTGAATTTTAGGACATAATTAATAAATTTTAAGATTTTTAAATATATTTGAAATGTGCAAAAAATGATTTATAAATATGATGAAAGAGTATATCAAATAACTAACAAGAGTTCACAAGTAGACAGTAGCAGTATTAAGGGGGTGTTTGTTTCTTAATTAATTAATAATAATTTTTATTTAAAAACATTTTTATTTAATTATATTTTTCATGTTTAATGGAGCTATTATTATGCATCCATAAATTAATTTTTTCTCTATTTAATATCTATTACATATATGTATAATAAACAAACACAACGTATGGTCGACCCATGTAAATTATAGGACCATCTAATTATCTTGGAAAAGAAATATTCACTGATGATGATAATTAATGAGGACCAAGAACTCTGACTTAGAAGGTGCAAACAATTTTTTGAGAAGATAAGTAAGACTTATTCTTAATATCTTTTGAAAAGAATTTGAGTAAAAATTCAGTGAGTTAAAAATTAACAAATAAATGGGTGCAAAATAAATCACATAGTACTAATATATACCTAATTTTTTAAAAGTCAAATGTGTCGCTGCACCGGCTAGGGACCAATTAGGTTTGCCCTTGATGATGAATAAGATTATTATTGGTGGCTTTCTAAAAAGCCAATGTGGACTTAATCATCTGCAGAGAATTTTCTCACGAAATAGAAAGAAGGTGGAGGAAGGAAGGGGGGATAAAGCTTTTGGTAAGTGGCAAGCTGTCTCCATGCTTCACAATGCGTAAATTTGACTCAGTCAGATAATAATGTGAAAAAGGTTTCCTAAATAAAAGAGAAGAACACCTACCTTTCTTATAAGTTATTATGTTTCTAAAAGAGTAAAAAATAAAGAATTTAATGAGGAGAGGAAAGGGCAGTTATGCTAAATTGGAAATTGAGGAAAAGAATATGCATTTGCAATATCGATTTCACATCTTTTGTCCATGTACTTGAAAAATTAGGATGAATAGACATCAGTAAAACAAATTAAAATTGGAAGAAAATTGCTTTTAACACCAAATCATTCATAATGCTAAATTGAACTTTATAGTGATGTGCTTTAAAGGTCTTATGTATGAATATTACATATTTCAAGTTGGACGATGCTTATTATATGCGACTCGTAGGAATTTTTTTCCTTCAATGGAACAAGGAAGTTGTAGTATGTTGTGAGTCTTCATTCATGCATTTCATTCATGCATTTCTCTTATTTGCTTTACTGTGTTTAATTTTGACGTCAATATAAAGGAAGATGCGCTCATGGAAGAAAAGCCGGAGGCTAAAGAAGGTTATCAAAATACTATTGTCATTAATCATAGTACCAGTTAATTTCTCGTCAACGTGTCTTGATAATGATAATATTTCATTTTCCAAGTTTTTAAACTTAATAATGGTAATCCAGGAAATCAAATCCATGGAAGAAAATCAGGGATTATCACATCACATTACAGATTTCAGATTCTTGTGTTTTTCGTATTTGTCATGATAAATCCATATTTTGTATGAAGAAATTTCACTTAATATTGACCTCTTGGTATGTTATTTGAGCTTAAATGGGTCAATTATTAAAGGATATTTGTGTTAATAAGAGATTAAATGAATTAATGCTAAGTTTGAGATATTTGATCAATTCTTGAGTCATTATTTCAAGTACACAAGATATAAATCATGTTTGTGTTAATATGTAGGACATTGGATATTAGGCTAAGGGAACAAAGCTTCTCTATGTCACATGCTTCAGTCAACAAACATCTTGGCTGAAGTCAACGAAGTCCTGACGCTCTCTGTACCACATGTTTCAGCCAACAGGTTTCTTGGTTGAAGCCAACGTCTGTACAGCTGCAATAAACCACATGTGTAACTAACTGAACAGTAGGCCCAAATAAATCCAATAGAATCAGTTAGGATTGAACCGAAAATGAACAAGAAAGCAACAGTATGTAATATCCCAAATTTTGTGAACAGAATTAAAGGCCAAACCAATAAATTACGAAATGATTTGAGCCCCGTAAATAAGAAAAATAGAAAGGAAAATGCCTAAAGGAAAGAAAGATCATAATTGACTAAGTCCCTAGCCTTGAGAATTTCAAGTAAGAATGACCCAAGGGTAAAATGGTCATTTGGCCTAAATGACAAGAGTAAAATGGTCATTTTGATTAAAAAGGCCTATGACATGAAATTTCATCAAATAATAAGGACATTTTGGGTAATTCGGTCAAAAGTCAACAAAAAGTTAAAGTTGACCAGAAAAGTCAAAGTTGACCAAAATGTCCAAGCGGACCAAAAATGTCAAAATCAAGGTACAGGAAACCGGACCGGTGATTAAACTGGATAAGGCAGTGGGTTAAGGTCAGTGGGTCAGACCGGAGTCAAACCGGGGGGTCAAACCGGTGTGGAATAAAAAATTAAAAATATACTTTACAATAATATTTATTTTACAATAAAATTAAAACTAACAATATACTTATAGTTTATTTATTATTTAATATTCTTTATAATTTTAAAATATCCATTCCACAAAATATAGAGTATATATCTCTAATCAAATCTCACACACACATATATGTAATTTGTTTTTATTTTATTTCCTTTTTTTATCTCTTAAAAATTTATTTTTTTTCAACAAACTCCTTATTTCTATCCCCCTCTCTCTCCCACGTGATGTTTGCCTTTCAACACTCAACCATCACAGATCACACCTCACACTCCTACCTCCAATGCAACCCACGTGACGCTTCCTTCTTGGCTTTTGGTTTTTCTGCAACTAATCTCTCTTACCCCCTCACCTGATCACTCAATCGCCTCTCCCTCAATAGTCATTTCGTCCTTTTCCATCTCATTAGTCATTTCGTTTTTCCCCCATTAATCATTTTATCCTTTTCCCTTATCCCCACTTTATTTTTT
>JANTPZ010092970.1:0-19752 GCA_025593235.1 Vachellia pachyceras
ATGTGTTTTGGGGCAAAAGCACAAATAGGACTCGTTGTGGGAACATATTGTAATTTCCCAAAATAGAATTTAAAATTCAAAATAAAAGGTGGGAACGGTTGTCTGAAGAGAATGTGGGAAAATTGCAGTTACAATTTGAATTTTAATTATAAAATTCTTATCCCACAAATGAAGGCAACAACCGTACGTGAAAAACAAAATGTGCTCTCATTCCCTCTTCCTCTCCCAGAATTCTCTCTTCATTATCATTATGCATTTGATGTGCAAACCTTCTTCGGATCCAAGATGATTTGTGATCCAGAGATCGTGTAGCTATCTGTAGATTCATAATTCGGCATCTACAGGTATGGCCAAAATCCTTCAGTTATTAAGATCCTGAGACAAATTTTTTATCTGTTCTTCGCATTTTGTTCATAGCATGAATTAAATTCTAAATGAACACGAATTCTCTTTTTCACAACACCATTCATCAGTTGCACTGTGCCTAGTTTACTGAGACTTATGATTTTCTAAATATATATACATGTTGCTGTTCAATTTCGTTCAGTATGCTTGTGTGTATATGTGAGGAAATCATCCGAAAACAAAAAAAGAAACGAGAAACTGTGAGAAAATGTAAACTCAAAATTTGGGTCTTCATAAAAAATGAAATTTTTAGGCCTAGAAAACATATCCATAGTGTAGAGCTTCTCAAGACGAGAACGTGGAGACGAAGAACATGAAAAATGGAAAACGGTCGACGGAGTTACGGAGGAAAACGTGTTATGACTTCCATCACGTTTTTCCAGAAAAAGAGAAGGAACCAGATTTCAAAACTTCTCCCATTGCGTAGATCTCGTGAAAATGAAGAGATAGACACCAAGAAAGCGAAAAATGGACGTCGGACAACAAAGTTACGGAGGAGAGAAGAAAATGGGTTTCGGTCCGACCCGTTTACACCGACCGGGTCAAACACACTCGGCAGGAGATTGACGTTGAGGCATGGGTCAAATGCGGGTAGGTTAACCTGACCCCACTGGAACCTAAATGGCATTATTTTGTCTAAAAAAATAATAAATAAAAACTTTTTCGGATTGGTCCAGAGAGGCCTAAACCACAAAAAAGGGGCGCATAAGATTTTGAATTTGGGCCTCGGTCATGCCCAATCATGAAAAATTTTTTAAAAAAAGGAGGAAATAGTGATTGGGCCAAGAGAGGCCCAATCCAAAAAAAATGCAAAAAATTAAATTAATGTACAGATTGGGCCAGATAGACCCAATCTAGAAAACCCAAAAATAAAAAAAAACTCAGTGCGCACCTGCTGGATTCAAATATGAGACCTGGAAGCAGAGGAACCGAAGCCTTGCCAACTGGGACAGGCGTCATATCGTGTTAAGGGAGAACTGAAAAGCTATATTAATAAAATAATTAAATAAAGGGGTAGAAGAGACCACATAGCGCGTGAAACCAGGTGGCACGTCTATTGGACAGTGGACCACACTACCTAACAAATGACGGCATGTGTAATTCAATGGGGCAGCGTGTGGCTTGAAAGGATCCGTGTATAGCTGCACGTGTCGTATACGCTCCTCCATCGAGAGTGGGCTTTGTCCCATTTTTGAATTTTTCAGGATTCTTCCTTCTTCCAGCTCGTGGGAGCGCGTGCATGGTCTAAATGAGACGTGGTCTTTCCTAAAAATCCTAAAATTCTAGAGCTTTATTTTGGTATATAATTTGCCTATTTTATAAGGTAATTCATGATCTATTTTTGATGAAAATCAGTGCTTATTAAGTGGTTTCTTGAAAAATGTTTCAAAGGAATAATTGCAAATTCATTTTTTTTTAAACAATGGAACAAGAAATCTCAAATAACACTAAAATACTGTCTTACAAAGTAGTGTACATTTAATATGTGGATGAACATATTCCTAACGAGGATCCTGAGCAAGGATTTGAAGAGGATTTTAAGGAGGAATCGTTTGAAGAGGATCTTGAGGATGATCCTCAAGGGAACATGAGGAAGGCATTGAGGAGGATCCAGAAGGGGATCCTAATAAAAAACTTGATGAAGGCCAAGTGGAACCTCAAGAGGTCTACTTCGACCCAGGTCCTAAGTACCCGTTCTCATTCAATTCAAAACCTCAAGACTGTAATTAAGAGGTCGATCAACCCTTCTCCCCCGCTATGGCATGCAATGAGAATAGCCATAGTTAAGAATATGAAATCAAATTTGACATCATTGCGAATTATGTCAACAGCATAACTAATAATGAAACTGTAGAATTCTATATGAATGTCATGATGAAGTATCGTGCAACAATTAAAGCTGCAAGCACATTCACATTAACAACCATGTGGGTTAATGCAGTAAAGAAAATAACGAAACTTATGCTAAATAAGAGTCAATACTTTAAAAGACTGAGGAAATAAAAGTCGATTATTTTATTGCAAATATCAAAAGACGTATTGTACTTTATATTTATGTGATTACACTCTGTGTTTTGTTAATGTATTTAGAACATGACTTGGTGTATGGTAAACTAAATGCATTATGAAATGTGACATGTTTAGTTTATGTGAATTGTTGTGAAATCATCATTGTTACTCACATGATATGTCACCTTATTACACTTTTGATAAGTGGGAGCTTTTAGAAAATGTGACTTCTAAAAGTTGACGATTTAAGAAGTACTTATATAAAAAATTCTTGAAAGAAAATAATATAGTTACTAGTGTTTGTGTAATGGGAGGTACAAACGTATTCTCCTGATCGCAGATCCAGTAATCAAATTATCTTCTTGTCAAGAATAATATAAGTATAAGACATTGTGTACTATGATGTGCTACATAATTGCTAAAAACTCAACTCTATGAGAAAACATCTAGTGATAAAATACCTGTCACCTCAGACTACGAAATAGCAATAAAAAGCATAATTGTCGAGTTGAATAAAGGGGACAAGCTGAATGGTGACAACTGGGATATATAGCACCACAAGGTGCATATATATTGGAGGAAAGGAGGCCTTTGAGCCACTAACCACCATTTTGGTGGAACCTGATACTGGGACTACAGCTCAGCATAAAAGGAACATGGAGTTGAACCAGGCTTTAAAGAAACCAGTATTGCAAGGGTCATTTTTGCTGAGCATAATGGACAATGACCTAATGTGCCAGTATGAAAAGCATCCAACTGCACATGCCATGTGGGCGGCTCTCAAAGATAAGTTTGGTGGAACTTAACCACTAAGCTTAAGATGCTAACAATCAAGTTTGACACATATAAGCTTCGGGGTAATACGCCCATGAGGCAGCACCTTCGAGACATGTCAAACATGATTAGAGAACCCAGAAAGCTGGATATACCTGATGAGAAGCAAGTGTAAAGTGAACTTAACACACAACGATAACATCATCACTTTTAATGATGTTGTGAAGCACCTAGAGCTTGAGGATTAATGCCTGAAGGCATACAAGACTTCTGGGTGTGCCTATAATACTGAGAATGTAGGCCCTTCCAATGCCAAGCCTAATTTAGAGAAAGGCAAGAAATTTTGTGGAAAAAGTAGGAAAGATATCACTAAATTCAAAAGGGATAGAAAGCAGTTTAAAATGAATTGAACCTATCTTGAATTTTATACTCATGCTCAATGGACCATGCAATGAAGGATTGAGGATCTTTCATGGATTACCGTCGATTACCACATCAATGCAAATGGCTTTATGTTGGTAATAATGTAAAGATCGAGATCCAAGCATAGGCACCTGCAGATTAGCTCTGCGTGGTGGAAAGACCTTAATCTTACATAATGTGCTTCATACACGGGATATGCGAAGGAATTTAGTTTTTGTACTATGTCTTTGGAATCATGGGTTTGATGTGAACCTTTATGGTAAATTTGCTAACATATTTAACAACGTGACCTTTTATGGTTTAGCTTTCATTTCAGGAAAGTTCCTTATTATGGATGTTATTGGTGATTTCAACTTGCATGAATGTTTTATTAGTTCCTCCAATAGAATAGTTAGCATGAATATCTGGCATGCTAGACTATGGCACATAAGTTAGAATCGAATGATCAAACTAGAAAAAGAAGGTTTACTAGTGAAGTTCCAAACATGGAAATGGCTTTGTGTGAAAATTTTCTAGCTGGTAAGGCAACTAGAAAACCTTTCGTTACAAGAACTAGAGCTGAAAATCCATTAGATTTGGTCCATTCTGATATATGCGGTCCCATAAGTGTGAGGGAAGATACAGAGCTTGGTACTTCATTACCTTTACTATTGACTTTTCATGATATGGTCATATTTATTTGATCTAACATAAGTCTAAAACACTAGGTGTTTTAGACGGTACATGAATGAGGTAGATAATCAAATAGAACATAGAATTAAAGTATTACGTAATGACTGAGGTAGTGAATACCTATCCGATCAGTTTAAAGAGCTGTGTGAAGGAAAAGGGATAATTAGGCAACTAACAATCCCTAGCACTCCACAACAAAATGAAGTGTTTGAAACAAGAAATATAACTCTTCTAGACATGGTTAGGTTGATGATAGCTCAAGCAAACCTGCCAATTTTGTATTGGGATGATGCTTTATTAACAGCAGCCTTTATACTTAACCGTGCACCCTCAAAAGTAGTTACTTCCACACCCTATGAATTATGGACATAACGCAAGTCAGATCTAAGTATCTTAAGACCCTGGGGGTTAGCTGCTTATGTTCATGATGGTTTCCATAAGTAGGGGAAGTTGGGTCCTAGAGGTAAGAAATGTATCTTTATAAGATACTCAAAAGAATCAAAAGGATACATTTTCATAAATGAAAATGAAGATGGAACTGTAACTGAAATTGAATCAAGGGACGCATTCTTTATGGAAAGTGAATTACCTAGCAAAGGAGAGATAGATCGAACTTATCTCTTTATGAGACACAAGAGCAAGGTAGTGTAGATCGATCTAATGATCCCCAACCATCTCAATATATCGATCTGAGTGGGAGATTAAAAGGCTCAAAAAGGTATTTACAAAGGCCGAGATAAGATAAACGAAAGAGATAAGAGGTTTCTATAAGAAATAGTGACAGGGAAAATGTACCCAAGAGGCGCTTCCCATATAAAGAGGGATGCACTCATGGTCACTCCAAATGGAGATAATGAGCCATGTTCTGCACAAGAGACATTGTTGTGCCTTACCAAGGATGAATGGAAGAAATCAATAGAAAAAGTGATTGATTCAATGAAAAGAAATCAAGTCTGGCAACATGTTAATAATAGTAACTAGTTTAAATTTCAAGTTACATCAAATGGAAGTGAGAACTGCATTTCTAAACGGACACTTGGATGAAGAAATCTATATGGAACAACTATTAGGTTTCATAAAGAAAGGCTTAGAAAGCAAAGTTTGTAAGCTCAAAAGGTCCATTTATAAACTGAAGCAATCATCCAAACAGTGGTACTTGGGGTTTTACAGAGCGATAACCTCATACAATTTTGAAATGATTAAAGAAGACCACTACATCTACATTAAGCGGTTTGATGATAATTTTGTGAAGTTGTCATTATATGTAGACGATATATTATTGGCCGGAAATAGCCTAAATTCGATCTTAGCTGTTAAAGAGTGATTATCATCAAATTTTGAGATGCAAGACATGGGAGAAGCAGAATATATACTTAGAGTTAGAATCCAAAAGGATCGCTCAAAGAGAATTCTATCTCTTTCACAAGCGAATTACATTAAGAAAATTCTCGAGTGATTTAATATGAGTGATTGCAATCCCTTAGACATCCTGGTAGCTACTAGAGTTAGCTTGAATATTGAAATGTGCCCCAATACTGAATCAGCTAAGAAGAGAATGAAAAGAGTTCCTTATGCTAGTGCCGTTTGAGGTCTAATGTATGCAGATATGTGTATAAGATAAGATATTTGTTTCGCAGATGGACTGGTAAGTAGGTTCTAGTCAAATCCTAACGAACAATATTGGAAAGCTGTGAAAAAGATTCTACGATACTTAAAGGGCACAACGAATTATGCACTAACTTATCAAGGAAGTGAATTGCGACTTCTCGAATTCTCCGATACTGATGTAGGGGAGATGAAGTTGAACGATTGTCAACTTCAGGTTATATCTTCTTGCTAAATCATGGCGCTATGAGTTGGGGTAACAAGAAGCAGACGTATATAGCCCTATATTCAATGGAAGCTGAGTTTGTGGCTTGCACTGCGGTAGTGCAAGAGGCTACATGGCTGAAAAAAGGTTTATTAAACACCATGGATTTGAAAATGAGAGTATAAATCCATTGTCAATATATTGTGACAATATTGCAGCCATAGCCTACACAAAAGACCCCAAATATCATAGCAAGATAAAGCATATCGATGATAAGTATAACTTTGTGAGAGATTATGTAGCCATAAAGTGATAAATGTACAACACATTTCGACCAAGAGTATGGTCGCAAATCCCCTGACTAAACCAATAGCCAAAGAAATGTTTGAGAAACATGTAAGGGCCATTGGTATGCGTAAAATGTAAGATTACAAAATTCATGTGTCTGTGTACAAGTATACAATGTCTAGTATGTTGTACAGGTAGGTGAGGTAGGCTCTCTCACATGAGCTACTGCCTTTGATACTCAGGAGGAGTATGCAAAGATGAGACACTTGTATTCACCAATATGGCAACAGGAATGCTGATATGGTAGAGAACAAATACAAGCTATGTCGCCTCGACAATCGTGTAGCATGTCGAGATGAGATTCAATGTATATACATATAAAATATGGATCGAATCATGGGGACCCGCTCCCATGATGCCTGTTAACAGACAATAAATTCTTCAATACTGACGTCATATGAGATATGAGAGGAGGAAGAATTTAGGTTTAGATGTTGGGAACATCTAGATTAAAAGTCTATACGGTGTTGATGATAAGTATCAAAACGACATACGCTCTTATAGTATAAGAGAAACACCGTAGCATGTGATTCATACCACGTGTTATAGAACCACAAAAGGGAAGCAAGTGAAAGGATCCCTGCTTCATTGCTGTGTGAGTCCCAAGAAATTAATATTTCTATTTATGTCCTTTGACTTTGACATTATCATGGAGGTATATTTCAATTATTGCTACCTTAACATATATCCTAATATCATGATGGATGCGATACAAGGTACTATGTTAGGAAAGCGGTTGATGTATATCAAAGTGATATATAGGCGAAAGGAAGATTACCTGAAAAATGCACAACTATGCTAGTGTCTGTGACATGTCCCTTATGATATCAATTTGGTGACTTCATAAGTGTGGACACCACACATATGAGAAAGATGATCTAAGTCTTATGTTGACTTGAGAGGGATTAGATTCGTCAAGTGAAAATGTATTTTTGGTTAAATCTAGGACATATGAGGCATAATACAAAATTCAAGCTACATGGAGAAAGATTGTCTTGTGTTGGTCCTATGAAAAGAATTTCTAGTATAAACATCTAATGACGTCATGCCCATGCGGTCACGGCAAAGCACCTAGTAGGAAAGAAAGAAAAGAGAAGGATGAGGCCCACAATTCCTAATCCACCAAATGTGAGCGGGAGATGTTGGAATATGGGCTAATCCACCCTTATTGGATTAGGCCCAAAATGTGTTTTGTGACAAAAGCACAAATAAGACTTGTTGTGGGAACATATTGTAATTTCCCAAAATAGAATTTAAAATTCAAAATAAAAGGTGGGAATGGTTGTCTGGAGAGAATGTGGGAAATTGCAGTTAAAATTTGAATTTTAATTATAAAATTCTTATCCCACAAATTAAGGCAACAACCGTATGTGAAAAAACAAAATGTGCTCTCATTCCCTCTTCCTCTCCTAGAATTCTCTCTTCATTCTCATTGTGCATTTGCTGTGCAAACCTTCTTTGGATCCAAGACGATTTATGATCCAGAGATCGCATGGGTATCTACAGATTCGTAATTCAGCATCTACATGTACGCCTGAAATCCTTCAGTAGGTGTTGTAAATTAGTATGACTTTGAGTTATGGGCTTTGGTTGTCATCAAGTATGTGGAAGATGTTCGGCTTGGTGTTCTTGTAATACACAGCAAAAGTCTTAACTACCAATCATAATAATTGATGTTACACTAGACCTTCCAAGTTATGGACCGAGTTATGGGTGCCTATAGAGAGGATGACACCTCTCAAATCCTAGACCTAGATGTATGATGAGAAGGGGCCTCATTGATTAATAAAGATAGTTGACTTTTAGTCCGATCTCTCATCACCATAGGTTAGAGTCTACATTGGATGGTTTGTAATATCCATGATTTTTCTGCTAACTGATATAAATGATTATCTGTTAATTGCGAAATGAATTAGAATTCAAAAATAGATAATTCATAAATGGAATAAAGCTATAGGTTGAAAGTCACAGAATCAGATTTGGCCTGGTGGATGAAAGCCGATAAGAATAGTAAAATTAAGCGTACTCGCCCTAGGGAAATTTTAGGATGGGTGACCCCTGGGATGTTGCCCCAGGAATCAGAAACCAAAAGATCAAGGGCCAAAAAGTTAAGAGCAAAATGGGAAATAAGGAAAAGACTGTGACAGGGCATTTTGGTCATTAAGAGGAAGTATAAGGGTATTTTGGTCATTTGACAAAGTCAAAGTCAAACACTTGACCAAAAATCAGAAAAATTCACAGATGCCCAAAAGATAGAGTAGAACTCACTGATTACCAGAAATTCAACCGATTATTGAAATTCAATCAGGATAAGGAATTATGAAATTTTAAAGATTTAAGGATGAAAATATTTATTTAAGGTATCATGAGTTCCCTAAGACCAAAAACTAGAGTCTATAAAAATTCAGTGGAATTTATAGTATTTTACAAAATTATTGCCCAAAGTACGATTAAGGCGATTTTCCTGAAAATGAGGAAAAATGCCTGAAAAATCCCCAAAAATATAATTTATTACAAAAATTAATTTGAAACAATTTAGAAGGTATTTTGGAGAAATGTGAAGGGTTAGAATATCAATGAAAATTATAGAAAATTATAAGGATCTAAAAATGATTTATTCTGAAACTGCTCGTTTTCAGGAGTTTTTGGCAAAATAAAATAATCCTGTTAATTTTGATGGATCAAGGGATAATTTGAGGATGATGATTTGAATATATTTAAGAGGGAATTATGGAGATTAAATAAGGATAAAAATATTTTCAGAAAAGTAGAAAAAGATTTATCGGAATAGAGTTATGTTTACCGGTAAAAAGTACAATCGGTAGAAGTAACTGAAGAGGATCCAGTTTGGTTACTCCAACCAGATTTCTAGCCCCTTAGTTACAGCCATAATGATGCCATTTTAAGTGACCAATGGGAGGAAGGAAAGTGGCACACATGTGGGAGCAATTTTCACCCTTAGATTAAGCTCATGAGTTAAGATTTCATCTTGGCCTTTCATGTTATATCATGGGAATTATTAAACACAATTTCTCCTCCATTCCCACCACCATTTGGCCGACTTTCAGCTGCAGAAAAGTGAGAGCAAGGGATTGAAGGAGAAAGAAGAGAAAAACTTGAAGAATATTAAAGGTAAGAGGAGATTCTACCTAAAGCTATACATGAAAATCTTCCTCTCAACTTCTTCCACAACTTCCATGTATTGGAATTTTGATTTGAGCTCTTTTTCTCAAGTTTGAATGCTTAGGGTTCTTGAGAGCAAAGTTAGAAAGAGAGGGATTTAGAGCTATTCATTGATGATAAAAGCCTCCTTGTGTTGTAAGGAGTGTTTTGATATATATATTGTGGTTGTTTGAGTTTGTTTTGTGATTTTGTAAAGTTGGGAAATCATAGAGTTTTAGGGAAGATGCTGCCCAATTTTCCATTTGATATAGGAGAGCTAAAAACAAGTTATACCATGCTTGAATATGATTTTGGAAACAAGAATCAAGTGTTATAAATGATGAAAGTTGAAAATTTTCATTTAAGGAATTTGTGTGTGTGTTTCGGTCACAGCAGGTTCAGAGGGAAGGAAGTTTTTTTGATGATTTTGATGCTTCTAATGAGTCCAAAATGAGTTTTTGTGTAGGGTAAAAGTGGTAACAAGCTTGTGGAAACCCTAGAAGACATTAGTGGCAAGTTAGGATATCTAAGGTTCTTGAAGTTCAAGAGTTGGTTCAAAGGAGTTTTACTTTGGCTTTTGTTTTGTAAATGGCTTGTACTTAATGGACATAATTTTGTTGAATATGTAGGCAAGTTTTTGGTCCAAGAGGATAAATTTTAAGGAGACCAAGAGAGCTTACAAGTTAAAGGGGAAAGTTAAAGAGTAAAGGTAGCAAGACCTTCTAACTTAACTTTATGTTGTGAGATTGTATTGAAATTTTGTATGACTTATTTTATGAAAATGAAAGTGTGAATATGTGCTTGATGTGCTATGGCCATATGTATATTCATGTCTCATGTGCATATTCATTTATTATGCATTCACACTTATTATGAAACATGTCATGCATTTTATGAAACTTGTTAGAAAGTTTTGCTATTGGGATTTCTTTGAAATCTCACTCTCCCCCACTAACAATTTTTAGGTGGAGGCACTCTCAAAGGTAAGGAAACAGTGGTTGATGCTTGAGACAAATGTTGGTGTATAATGTTGTGGACTTTACTAAGAACTTTATGTATTTAGTTTAAATGTTGTAATGTATTATGTAATGTGATTAATGAATGTACCATGGACTCATGATAATTAGTTTATGCTTTGAGAATACCTAATTACATAGGTTAAAATGGTTAAGAAAGGTTTAAAAATCAAAATGGTAAGTTATGAAGTTAAGTAGAGAAGAAATTTGGTTTAGTGTTGAAAGTAAAGTTGGTCATTTGCCCTACTTTACCCTATCGGGGAATATAGCAAATGAACTGAAATTTTATGGAACAATAGTGACATTGCAAGCTTTAAAATAAGACAAAGATAACTGGAAATGGAATTTTGTACAGGATGTTATGACTGTTCAAAGTTGGTGAAAAATCACAGAAAATTCTGGGAAATGAAAAATTACCATATAAACAGTGCTTTTTCACGAATGAATCTGCACCAACTGGACAAGTTTTTGTTCAAATGAGTATTTTTTCCTCATAAAGGAATTTGTAAGCTTCAAATAGAAGTTGGAACCACTCAGTTTTGATTTTTCTAGAATTAGTTATGAATTTTCAAAGTTGGCCCGAAAAATTGTGAATCGTAACTTTCCTAAAAACCAAGTTTCCAACTCATTCCATTTTGACAATGTAAGTTGTTTAAGGCCATTATTTGGTTCCAAATCATTATAATGGAAGCTAAGAGGGATAAATAAGAAGTGTTACATGGTTCATATTTATTTAACAGTTATCTATAATAAATGTTATCCATGGTTTACATCTATAACTCTTTCTACATATTCTTTAAACTATATGTTGGTTACTTGGAGTTTATGTCTCACCATGTTGTTCTTATAAAGCCCCAATACTAGTAAATGTGAAAAAAAAAAACCAAAGGTTTAGACTTGTGTCTACTTGTTAAATTTTAAGATATGATTTGACTAAGAGGGGTGCAATGGTCACACTTTTTTGATAGAAATTTAACTTTAAAAAACCTTGTAAATAAAAAAAGTTTCTTGAATGAAAACAATGAATGAATGGAAGGAGAAATAGAGACAGAGATTTATCCTAGTTCGAACTTTCTTATCTATGTCTAGTCCTCAGAGTCCCTCTGAAATTTCCCAATCTACTATGATCAACAGATCAGAATTTACAAGCCTATAAAATCTGAGATTACACTCCCTCTCACAAACTCAAGAAAACAGAGGAACACGCTCCCCCTTTTCTGTAAACACAACAAGCTTCTCAAGATTACCCAAACTTGAGTTTCTCTCTAAAACAATGATTTTTATAATAAATATATTCTCTCACAAAAAATTGAATACTAAACACTGAAGTATAACTAATTAAGAATGTTTAATAAAGGAAGTAGTTGAACGCATATTCAATGTGAATTCTAGGTAATTGTTCTACTTCTTTTGTCTTGAATGCTCTTCCATTTATAGTTGGGTAGCAATAAATGTCGATTAGAGAGAGTTTCATTTCCATCACACTCAATTTTATTGTTCAACATTGTGTATTAAATGCTTCTAACATGAAGCATGGTCGTTGTCTAAAAATTTATCTGTTAAAACCACACCAAAGAAGCTATCAACAGTCCTATACCTTGTTACTAGTGAAAAGGAGAAGCATTTATGAAGACAAAAGAGATTTAAACATGTAATCATGGAAAAGGAAATATTTCAAACAAAAGTTGATGATTTTGACACACTGAGATATGGTCAGATAAAGTGAGTTCTCAAGTATGCTTCACATTACTTGAGTGTTATTTGAAAATTATTTCACCAAAACTGAAGTTTATGAAGAAGTTCTCTAGTGTTGAAAATAATACTTGAGTGTTGTTTGAAATTCATTCTATCTGAGCTAATATTTTGAAGTCAATACTCAAGTATAAAATTGGTTACTTATAAGGAGTTAATTCAAGCTTTTAAATTGATTAATGTTGCAATCAAAGTTAAGAAGAAAACCATGTTGTAAACTTGATTTGAAAAACAATTAAACAACTGAATTTAAATCTAGCTATTCTTTTTAGGGTTTTTGATTTGTAACAATGAAAATGGGAAGATTGCATTTGATTTCAACTAGTGAGAAATTTAGAGTAAATCTTGGATTAAATGCATGATAATAAAATGTAGTCCCCTTGAGTTGAAATTAGGCCATCATGACCCCACTAAAGATAAGAGTTCAATGAATTCAGCCTAAAGGTTAAGCCTTATATACCACTATATTCAAACATCAAAATATCTCAATTAAACTTCTTAACCAAGCTTCAATTGAAATATTACAATAGTAAAAGGCTCTAAGGACAAACTCACTCAATTACTTCCAACCCATAAATGTAATAATTATTACATCAATAAAAACATTCAGCTCAACTAGATGAAAAATAGTCTCAACAAAGCATTTGTCATCATAGCCAAACCTACTTTAATGAGGATCATACAAACTCAATTAAATAAGCTCCTAGTTCAACTATCAAGCTTTTGAAGGCTAGACACCAAAAAAGTTCCAGAAGCAATAAAATTAAGACGATCTTACTTAAATGTCGAAACCGAGATCTATAGGAGAACTCCAACAAAGAAATTGAGCTCATGCCATTGCTACTTAAAATCCTCATTTTCCTCTAACCAAGGATATGGGCTAAGCGAGGAGCTATAGAGAAATTAAGGGTTTGGAGAGTGAATAGAAGTATAAAAGATGTCAAATGTATCATTTTGTAAGCAAATAAAACGTAAGGGTAAAATGGTCATTTTTGAAAAAGTTAGGGACATAATGGTCATTTTGGGAAAAGATGACCAAAATATCAGAAAATGGCCCCAGGCACCAGAAAATAGAGAAAAAGTCACTGATCAGTAATGGAGGCTCAGTTAAAGTTAAATGGACAAAAATGCCCATTACGGGAAATTTTTATAGCAATTAATATTTTGGCTATTTAATGTGTTTTTTAGCCAAATATTATTATTTCAACTATCCAAAGGCCTCATAAATATAATGTTAAAGTGGCTAAGAATATTTTTTGGAATGCCATAATTTATAAAATTATTTCCAACAGATAGTCAAAACAGTTTGTCGGATTGCTAATACGAAAGGTCAAAATTGCATGATTAGGGTTTTCGGAAGAAAATTTATTAAGGGCATTTCCAAAATGAGTTTTGAGAAAAGAAAAATATCCTAATGAGCTTGTGAATTATGATCTTTAAGGGGTTGAAATGGTCGTAGTGATCAAAAAATTCCAGAAAAGCATTTTCGGTAGCAGAAAATCATAAAAGTAAGGGTATTTTTGGAAAAGGGAATTGTGGACAGGTTTTAAAAGTCGTCCATGCCACTCTTTCTGTCCATTTTCATACTCAAGCTAGAGAAAAGAGAAGAGAGCATGGCGGTGAAGGGAACAAGAAAGAGAAGAAGAAAATCAAGCACAAATCCAAGGTAGTTTTGTGTTTAAGCTTGACTACTTCCTATAAAACTTATCTAGAGCCTCCTCTCTACCATTTAATTGGTTTAGATTTCCTGAAAAATGGTTGAGTGGTCTGTTTGGATGATGAGTGTTTGTGAGACAAATCAAGAAAAACAAGAATCACAAGTAATAGGTGCCATAAATAAACTCTATGCATGATTTGTTTCATGTTGATGCATAGTTTGAGTTGATTTGGACTTGTCATGAAATTTTGGCATTAAACCCTTCCCATGCTGCTGGATGAAATTGAGGAGGCATGAAAATGAATGTTTTGATGTTATTAAATAATTGGGAATTGGTCTAGGAATGAGATTATGCATGTGTATGTAAAGAGATGTTGAAAGATCTCATTTCCTCCAATTTCTGTGCAATTTCGTGTAGCTGGGATAATGAAGGGAAGAAGTGAGCTTTTTATAATTTTGATTCTTCTAATGGATTTACAATGCAAATTTGTGTAGGGTGAAAGTGAGAACACAATTTTAGAAGCACTGGCATCACAATTGCAAAATTTAGAAGCTAAGATCGTTAAGGGACCATCAAAGAGACTTCATGAAATGTTAAGGATCATGGTGCAGTTGTGATAGCTCAATATTGTGTAGGAGAGTAAGTTTCTAAAAAGGAAGTGCCAAGTTCAAGTGGAAGCCACTTCAAGTGCCATTGGAAAGTTTTTAAAGTAGCAAAACTTCCAACTTTGACATTTACTTTGCATTGACTTTTATGTATGCCATGTTTGATGTGTGATTGTAGCCATTTGAGATGAAAAACCTTGATTGTGAGAATGCATAGTTGTAGCTATGCAATGATTGCCTTGGTCTTGTGCAAATGTGAAGAAGTAAGGTTTATTACTCATGTTACATGGCATAATAGTTTACATTCAGATAATCATGCATGTTAATGTATTGATAAATATTTTTGCTACTGGGATTTTTTTGAAATCTCATCCTTTCCAATGACTAACCATAGGTATAAGCTCAAGAATCAAGGGCAAAGGTGCAAGAGTGAAAGGTGGGTGGCTTCCAATGCAAAAGGAAAGGTTGCACATTGTGCATGCCATTGTATATGCATGCATCTTGGATGTTTGTATGATAACATGCTACTTTGTGGTATTCTAGTGTGGAATAATGTAAATATATGCCAAGCATGTCATTTGTATGTATAAGGATGCGGAATGCATAAGAAAAGAGGTGCTGAGCATAGAAAAGCTCAAGTTAAGGGGCCAACACCCTTAATATGGCATAACTAGACCAAAAATTAGTAAATGAAATCCAAATGCAATGAAATTTTTTATGCAAGTAGATATCATCATAAGTTTTATGAAGAGCTATAAATTTCTTAATTTGGAGTTGTATATGAAAAGTTATTAATTTTTAAAGTTCAGCAGAAAATTTGATAGCATAGAGTTCGCCCCGACGAAGGTGCTCTGAGAGGAATTTTGGTGCATTGTGGAGGAGTTCCCCGTAGCAAACTATACCCGAGAGGAATTTTCAAGTGGTCAAAAAAGTTGGTTGCGACTAAGTTTAAAGTTGGTCGCGGTGAAGCCCAGTTTCAGGGGATCTAATGACCAGTGCAATTCACATGGTTTAAGATGAAACTTGAAATTTAATTTGATCAAATGGATATTTTTCCTTCATAAAGATTGCAATGAGCTTTAATTGAAGACCTGAACCACTTGTTTGGGATTTTTAGTGACTATTTTGAGAACTTTTGAAAATCAATTGGTTAACTAATACTAGCCCATTTAATGATCTCAAGTGGCTAAGATAAGGTCTTTAAAGGATAGTGAAACTAAGTAAGTGTGGTGTTATGCAAGGGAAACACAGAGAGCTTAGCTACTCATAACAGCTAAAAACACACCAAGAAAGGAGGAAACAATGGTCATTAAATCTGGAATTTTATGTGTTGCAAAAGATGAAGATGATGCATGGAGCAGTGATAGGTTGTGAATGATGATTTTTGGGTCTAGAACAAGGGTTCGGACGAATTTATGGTTGAAGATGAAATGGAATGGGCGTTAGGGCTGTGATGTAGAATGAGAGTGTAAACCTAAAGCTATCCTCTTCCAAAAATATGGAAAAAAAACATGTTTTATACCTCTATTCTCTCATGTGTGTTTTCCTCCTCTTTTTCGGCTTTCAGCCGCCGGTCTTCACTCCTTTAACCTAAAAAAACTAGGCTCATTTGACAAAAAGCATAGCATGGCTCTAGGTCCCTCTCTACAATAAATTTACCACGTAATTATCCTCTTTCGGTCTTTGCAATTCCAGAAAATACAAGTTCCAAAACAACAAATTCACTAAATAAAGTAATTGTTTTCAAGAATTTCCTCTCTCAATGCAACATTACATTCATTGAAAACTCAATATTTTAAGCCATTTATCCATACTAAATCATGCCATATGTATATGTGTGTGTGTGTGTGTGTATATATATATGAATTAATATGATGAATCATGCAATCATCACATGGTGAAGATTGACGGTGAAAAGGGAGTAGAAATGATGGAAATTAATGGAAAAGGATGAAGGAGACCTCTGAAGATGAAAAGGGTTGAAATGGGATCATATTGGTCCAAAACGCTGAGTTTCATACATTCGCTGCAGTGAAAGGATCTGTTCACTGCGGTGAATAGTGCACAACTTGTAAAACGCACAGCTTCACTTGGATCCTTCTTTGGTATTAATTTGTGGACCTTATTTGATATTTTTCTGGTTTATATGGAGCAATGTACTTTGGACTTCTCCCAAAATTTGTGCAAATGAGTATAATACACTACAAGATAATTCAAAGCATTGCAATACCTCGTATCCGAAAAACAACTTATATATCACCATTTTACCCTTTTACACCCTAATTCATGCAATGATCCTTAAATGATAATAATTTATCAATAAATTCATTTTATGCAATAAAACAACATTAATAGAGCTCAAAGGGGAATAAATTGGAGTATCAAAATATGGCCCTATCAACAACATATTTCAGAATTGAATCTAAAAAACTTCCAAGGTAATATTACCCAGAAGTAAACATTTTTAGAACAAATTTGCATATGAACTCTTCTCATATCTAAATGTCATTTGGATCCCCTTTTTTTTAATGAAAAACTGAAAATTCATTATCTCAAAAGAGGAAGCAGTACAAGTCAAAGGCTAGGGGAAAAACCATCCTTCATCAATCGTCACCTTTTGGATAAAAGGCGAGGGTTGATCAAAGGGTACAGAAGCATTCCCTTTCAAATTGCCTTTTTTTTTTTATTAATCAACCAATATGCAATGTCCTTTCTATATCATATTATATACAAGCAACCGACTAATCTGATCCACAAGATTATTGCCCCATAATTGAGAGCACCTCACTACCTCTAAGTCATTATCATAACATGAATACCCAGAGTTTGAACACGAGATCACATACTAAACCGAAACAACCCCTTTATATAGATGATTCAAAAGCTGCTTCCCTTGCATCCAAAATTTGTTTCCAAAATTGAATTTCAAAATTTGGTACAAATTAAATTAAGATGATTTGAGAAATACAATAATTTACTCTTCAATTAATTATTCTAATTCATTGCAAATACGTTTCCCTGAGACATACAGAACTACGAATATAAAAAGATTATAAATTATTTTTCAAAATTAATTGTTCCAATTACATCTCTTATAAGTACATTTCTAATGCTTCCTTCATTTTTCACATTTGTTTCCTTGATAAAAATCCAAAACCTTCAAACTTTTCTGCAGTATGAACCCCCAAATTAATTCTTAATTCACACTAGTAATGACTTTGGTTAGTGCATCAGTACCTGTAGACACAACAATAAATAAACAAAAATAAATTTAACAGTAAAGTTATTGTTTTCAAAATATGGATAGACTTATCTTGAAATAAAAACTTATCAAACATTTTAAATCAATTTCATATTTTCTTACTAAAATACCCTCCATTACCTAAATGTATACTATTTAGATTAAAAATATTACAGGAAGTTGTTTTTATCAAAAATAAAGTTGAACCGAAGTGCAGAATATTTCTTTTATTTCAAGAAAAGTTTGTGCATATTTTGGATATAGAGTAATAGCCCACATGACATCATTAAAACATGGAAGACATACATAATTTACTCTTTGATAATAAGAAATTAAATGTTTTTACTTCTATGAAACATTTTTCCCCATCCTTGGAGGTCGGCCTGCATGCTTATATATGTTCATTAAATCGTAAAAGATGAGGAGATTACCTTGGAATTTTCGTAGAACTTTCAAATCATTAAGAAAAATATGCTCTTCTTGTTCTGGTTACAAGATCTTCAATCTGAAAATTGAAAGAAGGAACCTTCTTATTGAGCATCCTTGACATGGCCTCAACTTGTACCAAAAATGTTGCACAAACTGGCCGATGATCAGAAAACTTCAATTCCTTTCGCTCATACGAGCGTTGCTGAATTCCCCTACCGCGCCATAGAATCCTATCACACCTGCAATTTTTCCCCCGTTTTATCAGATCAGCAAGTAGCATAATAATATGAGATCAACTCCAGTACTTAAGTCTGATGCATACCAAGCCGGAGTTCTTCTTTTATTTTTTGAAACTTTGACAGATTCTGCATAATAAGTGTCTGAGTTGAAGGGGTATTTGTAAGTAGGTGCAAAGTAGATCTTCCCTTCTTTCCATCCATTAAATACGCGACCTGCTTCCCTTTCTGTCTGAAGCTAAAAGAAGCAAATATGCAGCAATAAGCACAGCAGAAAATTAAGTAGGGAGAATTACTATAAGGTCCCAAGAAAGGAATGTAATCAACAAAATGTCCCATAACAACTGAGCGTCATACAATGATAAGTTACAATGCAGAAAAAGACAATAGGTTATGTTACTCCCTTGTCATTGGGACTTTCTAGTAGTTACATTCCTTCTTTAGACTAGGTGATGTAGGACAAAAAGAAAAAACTCCCAGAGAAGTTTTCACAAGTAGAACTTGAACTTAAACTCCTAGATCGTTAACCAAGATATATATATATATATATATAACAAATATCCTAACAAATACAAAATATAACAAAATCATAATCAACATACGCTAGAGAAGCTACCTGATCCTTGTCAAAAAGTGCGAGCCAATCCTTCCTTTCCACTAGTCTTTTTGCATCATCATAACTTAAAGCAATTCGGTAGTTTAAGTCCCCTAGCCATATGATCCGACTGAAGACAGATTTTTGATGTACATGTCAGAGATATTTAGAGACAAAGTGTTTGAGCATTACATGGAGAACATCATCCAGAAAAAAATCTTGGCATTAACATTTAATATGCAAATGGTTTCTCACTCATGATCTAAAATTCTCTCAGGCATTCTACTGTAGGAGGTCTTGCATATCCTTGGAAACTGGGTGTTCTTTAAAATCTCTATAACATCAAGGTTTCTCCGAAGTTCATCGCCCTCTTTCTCTCCAGATGCCAAATGACTACAGATAAAGCAAAATGTTGTCTGGTACAAAGACATGCTCACAGATATACACCCCTGCAACAATAGAACTAGCATGATGATGTACATACTAACCAGATGGTTTACATACATAATCAGCACGTAAACTTCAAAAATGTGACAAAACGCATGCTTGAACTTTGGACTAAAACAAAACCATTAAGGTCCAATTCATATTACTGTCGCAGACTGCTTTCTTACTT